>JAODAG010338124.1:0-10316 GCA_027574785.1 Orphnurgus asper
AAACTGGTGCAATATTTGATGTAAATTTGTATTCAAGAGTTTTCATTTTTTATGTTAGTCAGTCGGTGACTAACCGTTAGTCACCGACTGACTAACATAAAAATGGAAATTAGTAAGTGTCTGTTCGATATGTTCATTTTTATTGATGGCGGATCAAGAAATTATACAAAACAAAGGGAATGATAGGATTATGTCAAAAAGTGCCACATCAGTGGCACTTTGTGGTCGCTATATGGCCGTGCCTCACTATATGTCCGATCTATGTAAAACGGTCAATAAACATGGTTGGAAAGCGGTTCATTTTATTTCTTCAAGTACCGCGGGCACTTATAGTAACCGTATAGTCATTAGCTGTTGGTTAGGTAGTCAATATACTACTACAGTTACAGCAAGTTACACAGTACCCAGTACAAGTTGTTGAAATCAGCAACGTAGATATACCGTCACGAGGCTCTAACATATTGGTCTTCATCGGAAGGAAAAGACAGACACAGCGAAGAGATCGTCGTCAAATTGAGGGACGGTACGCGTAACGCCATCGGCATTCCCACCACAATTAGGGACACCCGGCCACCTGCAGAGTCGGTACTCGCAAGGTCCTCCTTCCACCCTGGCATATGGCATGAAGGAATCACCATCGGACGATACCACCCACTGACGTTCAAGTCTGTCTCCCGATCGATTTTTCTTCTTGTACATATACCATCCTCCCATGACCATAAAAATCTCAAACATTTCAAAAGCAGAAACCTTCAAAACCCAAAAGGTTGCCATGGTAATCGCCAAATTTCAACGTCAGAAATAACGCAATCCATCACCTCCCCCCCCCCCCATCTTTGTTTAACCTCACTGTTTTCCCCTTTTGCGAACTCTTGCAGTCAAAATCAAAATGTCAAATGCCACATATGTGTGCAAGTCCAGGCACGTACGTTACGACTATAACAACTTGCATGCAGTAGTGCGGTAATCACCTTTCGAAGGTGAAAAATTGTGCGAAAAAAACCCCCAAAACGCCTAAATTGGATATAATTAAGTCAGCTTCCGCGTGCAAGGTCTTATAAGTCGGAACGATCACAGGTGTATGATACTCCCCCAAGGGTCAGTAAACTTTGTTCGAGGCTCGATCTTCACGAATCGAATTTGGACGGAAGCTCAAGCGGACCCTTCCCGAGAGGGAGGCGGGAGAAGGTTTATAGTCTCGGAGGATCCTAAGGACGAGGAATTTCTATGCATCGGCGGTGACCGTAATTTGGGTAGGGCCGTTTTCTGTATACGGCACGAAAAATGTGAACATTTTTTTTATCTCGAAAGATGACGAGGAGAATATTGTCTGAGACGTGGCAATGAATGAGAATTAGAAAAGAACTTTTGGGGAACCACTGCAGTTCTCGATACATTGCTTGTCAACTTGAAGATAAAAAAAAAAGGAAAAAAAAAAGAAGTTTAAGCTAGATTCAGGCCTTTATTGGTACACGTTTTAACGTTCGCTTACAAGCATCTACGATTTTTAATGAGACGACGAAGGAAGACAGAGAGAGGGTAATACTCGTGGCAGGTACTGCTTATACTTTCAAGAGAATTTCTTCCGTCGGTTCCTCGCGCAAAAACACGCTTCCGATATTATCAATTTTTTTCCTGCTAAGTTCATACAATACACAGTAGTAATCGCAGAGCTTGTCGGTGGAAGTGAATGTGTAAGCGTACGGCTTCAATCCACACATATCAAGGAGATGGTGGATAAAAGTGTAAAAGCCTCATGGCAAAATTTTGTTGCTGTTATTAATTTGGTCGTCCTCGCTTTCAATTGCCTTGTGGGATGTACGGGCAGATGAATTGAAGCCTGAATTAAGTCTGAAGTGGAACCACACAAGCCACAACTAGCAGAGATGAAAATCTTAACATGTTTGTTTATTTTATACTTCTCTTAGATCCCCTAGATTTTCCGAGTTGCAGACAGTCGATGCTTGTCATTTCGTGTAACACCCCCTTCAAATTCCTTGCAGCAGATAATTAAGTACCCTTTTAGCCCTGAGAGGATTATAACTTTTCTGGTATTTTCCTAGGCCAGGAGGTGGATTTCAGAAGATGAACAATGCAACAACAAACTGGGAGGAATTTACTCGACGGCAGTACAATACGAGAGGTGGATCTCAACAGATGACCGTCTCGCAAGATAATTAAGGACACAATACAATTGGTATCAGCCAAGCAGGTTAATGTGACGACTGGAATTTGGACCATGCTATAAGTAATCTGACCGGAGTCTGACAGATTTGGGAGTTGAGTATAATACTCGTGCAATATTAGAAACCTGGTAACTCAAGAATGTCTGCTAGGCAACAGGTTAGCCCTACAACTAAGACAACTTTAATATCCAAGTGGCGCTTTATAAGCGATTCCTTGCCCCGCACAGGAACTTTAATTGCAACGTTATGCAAGACTAGTTCTTTGACCATTGGCCTAAAATGCAATTTGATGTCCTTTTCCTGGATTTCAAAAACCTTCTGTTAGTAAACTTCAAACAACTTCAAACTTTTTCAAATTGCTACGATGTTCAGCAAAAAATGAAACAATCAGCAAAACACCCCCGCCCCTCCCAAAAAAAAAAGAACTCCCCATCTTACACGCGTTATTTCTAAAACTGTTGCAAAAGAATTGTCGCTAAATTTTAAATTTGACCTCCAATGACCGCAATTTCGTATCAATTTTCTCGACAACCACCCCCCCCCAAAAAAAGAAACACCACCCCCCAACACCTACCATGTTTTGAACCAAGTCTCAACTCGATAGGGCCGCAGACGAACGAACGAGCTCACGTTCTTGAGCGAGGCTTAAACGATTGACGTGTTTCTCTTTTTGGGTCATAGTTAAACTTAACCGCTGCACTAATTGCAGCGTATTTCGTGTCCGTAATCAAGTCCAGGGACGCTCCCGACGGAAACCGTCTCCCCCTACGTATTATGGCCACGACGACGATGATTCTCCCAACCATACGTAACCCGTTGAATCCCAATGACGTGGTATGTATGCCATACAACGATGCCAACTATTTTATTAACGTTACATTATTGTAACGTTTCGTCACCGCAGGGACTGAACTTTACACACGCGTGGCACACGGGTGCATGAGGACACTCTCATAACCGTACGCGCCTTTGTCGTTAGGTATTCATGCGAGAAGTAAAGTAACGAAGGTTGGTTAAATCTTGCAAACTTTAGTCAGGTTTCTTACAAATTTTGACCGCAATTAGAATATTTTCAAGTCACGATCATCAGCAAAATAGTAACAACTGCTACATTTACAAAAGTGCATTGCCCGTCCAAGACATATACCTCGGGGGATTTTTAGCTTTATGAAAAAACACAACGGGCTAATTACTACGTAGCTGACACGGTTAGGCCTATAGTATTAACGTATTGCTAGTAACTGTGAACTGCGAGATAAAAAACCACGCCAGCGAAAGAAATGTGGGACAAGATTCCTATTCACTCCCATACTCGTCGTCTCCAGACTGATATCGGAGCTCCGGGTTTTCGGGGAAGAGTAGGTAAAGGAATCATAGCTCCAACGTTTTTTGCCGATTTTGGTCTGTCTAAAACTTCCACGATCTCGAGCCACTCCCTCAACGGAAAAACAGAACTGAACATCGAGTGTACGCCGCGGGAAGACAGCAGCTGTGCGAAGCCTTCCCTGTGTGAGGGGGTATATAGTGTCGTCCCTGGCCAGTCCTGTGTGTTGAATGTCCTCACGTAGACATGCACGCGGTATATATCTTCGGTCCCAGCTCGCGTCTCTGATCCGTTGCGGTGCAGTTACAGGATCATACGCTTAAATGAAGACAAGTTTCAAAGACCTGCGAAACCGTCGACCGCGGTTTCCTTCCGGTTCTCCAGCGGTTCGTTTTTTTTCGCACGTTTTGTGTCGTGCGTAATACTCCACGTGCGTAACTTTTGAAGAGTGAATCCGGATCTCAAAATGCAGACTCCTCGAATCACAAGAAGGCCAAACAAACTTTTAAAGATATGAGATTACCAACTTTAATTGAGAACTTCACACAGATGATGAGGGCCTATGGTAAATGGTTGTACAGAACGTAACATCTATTTAGACTCTATCGTATATGTTAAGAGTAAGTTTGTTTATGTACCATAGGCAAAAATAAATAAATAAAAAAAATAGTAAAAAATAAATAAATAAATAATTTAAAAAAAAAAAAATTAAAATGCAGGTTAGTTCAGAGACATAAACGCTGCGATCAAACCAACTGAGATTTAAACCGATTTTAAGCGACGGAGGGCCACGCATGCTTTCTATTCCTATGACTCGAGTCTGCCATGAAAGTTCGGTGGAAACACGGTTCTCCTAAATTGTAATCCCCGATTACAGACAAGTTTCGGGGGTCGGGCAAGACCAGGAATGGTATTGCGGTATCGCCCGTCCCTCCCCCCCCACAACCCCGGGAAAATAAGTTGTACAGCGGGAAAGATTCGTCTCCGGTGGCCTCCGTTCATTTCCTACGACCAAAGAGAACCGACTTCTTTTTTCGACTGCAACCGTGTTTCGATGATACCTTGTTTGTTGCGACTATCAAAATGGTTGATGTCGCTCTCTTTTTCCGTTTTGTTCCGAGGAGCACGACGTAACATTCGCGCTTCTGCATTCCTCACTTTATGACTAGATTCAAACGACGAACCGATGTCAGAATGTCCTCCGAAAGCAAGACAGTTATTGTAAGTCTTTATAATTTGAAAATCCAAAGAAAGAAACAGCAAACCCAGTCGTGATAATTTGAAAAAGAGAAGAAAAAAAACCCAAGTTCCACCGGCAAAATGTTTTGGACATCAAATAGGGACAACAACAATTTTTTCCTTTAAGGAGAGGAAAGACTGGCGGACTTACGTTCTAGGAAGTCTTCCTCCCCCATCTCGGGTCCTTCGTCCTCGCTGGGCACGGACGATGTGGTGTCTTCCTCTTCTCCCTGGGCAAAGTCATAAATGAATATTCAATAACGAAAATTCAATGACAAAATGAGTATTCATTAACAAATAAAGACTCATTAACAAATGGATGTTCAATACCAAATAAGATATTAAAATACATATAAATATGGCCAATGAGAACCCTAGTTGTCAACTTTATCACATGGGTTTTTTTGTTTGTTGGGGGGCTTATAACTTAATTTTTACCATGTTATCGTCATGTGTTATATAATTTTAACAGCAAACATATGCAGGAAGATCTATAAAGACAAACCAGTATTAACTAACACCAAGGTAAATAGGTCACACACAAGTTAAACATGTATCTTATGGCATAACAAAAGTAAACATGATTTACAGTTGTTATCGCTGACCGATTACGGATCGTAAAACGTGAGGATACCACAAGGGTGGCGATTAATAGAGATTAATTCTGAACAATTCCGTCTATCACGCTCTGCCAGCATAATCGATTTCAAAAACCTCACAGAATTACTCGGTAAGAAACACACGATGCCTTGGTTAAGCCCGTATCCCACTTCCGTTTTCCAAAACCCCACAGAATTACTCGGTAGATAAATACACCGATGCCTTCCGTAACTTTCACTTGTCAACAGCTGACGACAATCACTACGCAACTTCGATAAAGCGCTAACGTGGTAAAGGACGCTTGCAATTCTTCGCCGCATACTTCAATTAATTTCGACAAAAGTATTTGAAAGCTTCAAAAAAAACCTCACAGAATTACTCGGCAAGAAACACACGATGCCTTTGGGTAAGCGCGCGTATCCAACTTCCGTTTTCCAAAACCCCACAGAATTACTCGGTAGACAAACACACCGACAAGCCGACTACGATCACTATGACGCGGCGTCGATGGAGAGCGGCAAACGCGGTCGAAGGACCGCATGCGGTTCTTCGCGGCGTAAAATGAAAAACGAATTCCGACGATTTAAAACAAAAATCGCGGGTTTTTACCTCGTCGTCCGACGAGGATGCGCTCGATGCCAGGTACTCGTGGGCGTCGTAGAATTCTACCAGCGACTCGGACCTAGAGAGGGCGTCGTCTTCCGAGTTTTGCTGGGCCAGAGGCATGTGCTACGAGAGAGAGGAAACGGGGGGGGAGTGGGGTAGGTTAACCTTTTCGTAAAAACTACAGACTCCCAGGTTACAAATGTTGATTCATCGTACGGGGAGAAGGGCGGGGGAGGGGGGAAACAAGGGATCCGAAAATTTGCAAGAGAAACAAAGTCCCCCACCAGATGTGAGAATGTCAGTCAGCCAAACAGAAGAGATGTCTCGAGGTAAGCTCGCACAAACTGTTGCTTCCTCCAAAGGTGCTGCAAAGCGACCAAAATATTCTCTTTTGTAGGAAAATACCACATATTGTTTTCAAATATTTCTCCCTGCAGAATCCATAATAGTAAATTTTTAGAAAGCCGATTTAGAAGCTGAACTGCAAAGCCGTAATTTCTAAAGCCCAGCCTATAATCCTGTCTTGGCCAAAGCGACTCCCATAATTCCACCCCCAGCTGATGGCCTATTTGCCAAGAACCAATATAAAAAAAAGTATTAAAATTCTAGTAGAAAAGAGGGATATAGGCTACTATAATACTCACCACGGCAGATATATCCAAGTTGAGCTTCGGAATCGAAGGAAAATCGGACAGATCCGCTTCGGAAAATATCCGGGCAAGTTTTCCTCTCAGTTCCTCGTTTGCCTGTTTCATCTGAGAGACAAAAATCCGTCAAGACGTGACGTTTTTGGGAGGCACGGTACATATCAGCAGCATTTAGTGAAGTACGAAAAACCAAGAGGACCCTATCGCATCGTTTCTTTCATGCGTTGTTGTTTCAGCCCTATACTACTGCTACTACGGTTTCACATAAATATGCTACCTTCAGCTGCAGAGCATATTGTTATGTTTCACCTTAATGTGTTTCATCAGTGGTATAAACTACTGGTTACCTCAGAATCTATTGTTATGTTTCATATGTATAACCCTAATTGCTGTTTCAACTATTGTTAACCAGCTTTCAGCTTGAAGAACCTATTATATGTTTCACCTATTGTTAATTTGATCAGGTGGCATAATTAGCCTACTGTTAAGGTTTATACTTACTATTATGCAGCAGCTACAGAACCTATTGTTATATATTTCAACTACATTTACCTTTCACTTCCTACGAGGCTTCTTCTGCAGAACCTATTGTTATGTTTGACCTATCATTGTTATATGTTTCACCAATTGAGTTATTTAAGCTGCAGAACCTATTGTTATACTTCATCCATATAACCTATTGTTATACTTCAACTATTGTGTTACCTCCCAGCTGCAGAGCCTATTATTAGCTTCAGCAAGTGGTATAACTTACTACTTGTTAAGCGATCGATCGCTTACTATATTAAGCTTCTGCTTCAGAAACTATCGTCATGTTTCATTATGTTATAATCTGTCGTTATTAACTAATCGAGTTCGTTTTCAGTTGTAGAACATATCGTTACGTTCCAACTATTGTCACCTTTTTTTAATGTTACAAGTCGTTGTCACGGTTCACCACCTGTCGTCTCAGCAGTGGTTACGATCCACTGTGGAGACAAAGGAAGATGCGATTACCGCGCATTAAAACCGTCCGACAGTCTAGTGATCCGAGAGGAACCGGATGGGTGGAGGTGGGTTCCCACGGATGCAGAGGGGAAGCACGCGTCAGACGCTGCGACCGCCAAAAAAGTCCTCGCGCAAGACGCTGCACGGGACGCGGAGTTGGGACGCGAAGTCGGGACGCGAAGTCGGGACCGGTCGAGGGAAAAGGACGCTCACCTGGGACAAGTGCTCCTGCAGGAGGATGATTTGCCTGGCTTGGACCATCCCGCTCGTCGTGCTGTGGACTTCGACGATCCCTCTGCACTTTTCGAACGCCTGGGTCAGCGTGTGGAGGACGCTCTTGAGATTCCGGTGGACTGACGGGGGCAGAAGCGAAGAGAGATAGAGGGCGGGGAAAAAAAATAACGGGTTTCAACAGGTTTTTTTTGGACGGAGGGCGTTCGTACTTATATTACCCGCGAGAATGAGAAGTTTCATGCATTCAGTCGGTTACAGAAACAAACGGAAGGGAATAAGTTTCTTAAATTTTTTTGCAGACAGGAAGTAGACTACGGATGGAAAAAGTATGATTGATTCGTCGAAAGGGTGGCTCTAACTTTCTTAGGACTTGAATATCTAGCCAGGCTTGTAAACTCTATGAGCTGCTTGTCTTGCATGGTGCGAGAGAGGTAACCTTATAGAACTTTTAAGATGTTCTTTAATGTTTAATGTTCTTTGTTTTTACTAAAGAAGCTGGAGCTTGAAATGAAGAAATACATTATGATTACACGTCGTGACGCCTGCTCTTCAAAATTCCACTAGCTTTTGGTCATAAATCCACGTTAACCTTTTAGAGAGACCGATTTAGGACCAATTTTAAATACCAAGGAAAACGAAAACAACTTGCTTGGCATAACTCAGGGAACTGTAAATAGGTTAAAGGTTCTGTGCAAAATTACAAATGGAAGAACAGCCTGTGAGCGTTCTTTGTTTATCCAAGCTGTCGGTACCACGCACGGGGGGATCTCGCGCAGAACGGTCGTTAATCATGGGGGGAAATAATTCGTTACTGGGGTAGGTTTTAAATGACCCCCCCCGGTTTTTTACGATTCGAACCCCCATTTTTAGCGACCGTTTTAAACTGCATGGGGCCTGGGATGAGAAACGGGTTTAAAAGAGCATGCAGGCATGTAAATAAAATGGCTTCTTCGAAGAGCGGGAAAACGAAAGAAAAGGTGAAAGTGGGTCGTTTACCCAGACTGGCTCTCTCCATGAAATCCTCCCTGGTCTTCTGGTCTTGTTGATTCAGAGAGGACATGGAGATATGGGAGACGGTCGACCGCATGGTGGATCCGTCTTCGTCGCCCAAGGCGCTAGTCAGTCCTGGAATTGAAGTACCCTGCGCAAAAGGTTAAAAATAACAACAAAAAACAAACAGAAATAAATTGACATAATTAAAGACTAGATTTGATTGCCATTCATTCAGCTACTTCTCCCCACCACGGAAATAAAGATCGTCAGCGAAAATTGTAACAAAACCATTTAATAATGTTTTATTTTATTTCTTATTTAGTAATATTATTATTCATTATTTGTTGCTGCATTCTAAAGTAAATAATGCTACACTGTAACTAAATAAGATCCGAGTTATGACTAGCCTATATAGACTTAAATAATTACCTGCGAGTCGGCTAGGATAAAAAAAGAGTGATTTTTATTAACCCATCTATCTGATGAAGTAATAATTATAGTCTAAGCCTGTTCCATGATCAGAGATATATGTATAAGGGTACATAGAATTTGTTTTGATCAGAATCTGATCAAACTCTGCTAAAGAGTATGACAAATAACAAATATAGTGATGATAGCTGCACTTTCTAAAATGAAGAAAATCCTCATTTTATGCATACTGTAACTCTTCCGTGCTGAAATAAAATCCATTTTATTGCAAGTCAACCTGTGTCGACTTATGTGGCCTGGACCTAGTCTGACCCGGTTGGCCGCTGTTGGGGGTAAATAACGCTTCAAAAGTCTCACCTGTCTTCCGTCAGCTAGATGAGTATCGCTGGTGGCTTTCTTGCTGGACCTCGACTTGTTTTTATGCCGTTTTGACTTTTTGCTCGAAGTAGAATCTTCGCTGTGCTGGAATGAGAAAGAAAACGTTATAAAAGCAAAAACTAAAACGTATAAAAACAATTTCCCCCCTTTGCGAAGGAGCATGACCTCTTCAAACCCTTCATTTCGGCTTTATAATACTCTTGAAATTCCGTACAAAATCAATCGGACTTGGCTTTACGATCAAACGTTAGGCGACATCGTATGTACAACTATATAAAAACGAGGATGCCCGATCAAAATTTACACAGATTTATGTTCGTCGTTTGAATGGAATCTACGCACGCTACCTCTTTTGATCGGTGTCTAAACGTTACCATGCGGTATCAAATGATACTCTGACATTAAATAGCTCATCTGATGCAAAGCAAATACCAGCATCCGCCCATCTAACGCGGAATGAGGTCCGGCCTCGTTTCGAAAGGTGCCGGTCCCACAATTCCGCCACAGAGATGAATGCGGAGCAATGGAATTTAATATAATCCAAGGAAAGTCGACTTGATAAAATTGTCAGTCACCGAGTCTGCACGGCACATGCATACTTATTATAACGATTCCCAAAAATTATGAACATTCCATAAATTTAGATGATAAGAATGAAGAAGAAAAAAAATCATGCAGTGTAACCCACCCACC
>JAODAG010338135.1:0-10315 GCA_027574785.1 Orphnurgus asper
CTTGACAAACTCCCCGAATAATCGAAATGTCCTCGGTAAGACAAACCCATTCACAACAAATACGACTTTTTCTGTTAGGCAGCCTTGACAAACTCCCCGAATAATCGAAATGTCCTCGGTAAGACAAACCCATTCACAACAAATACGACTTTTTCTGTTACCTATACCTATATCATAATTTAGTGCAATAACTTTACAAAATACAGTTTTTGACTAAAACCTCGCACAAAGTGACTCGAATCGACTGCTTGTCGAATGCACTGTGTTGATCAGTTGAGACCTAAACTCACGTGGACATTTAGTAACTTTGACAAAGATCATACTACAAATACAATATTTAACAAATGATTATGAATCGATCCGGTACATCTGTCTCTGTGGTAGACATCAGCCACTAAAGAAATAACCGGTTGAAAGTCTAGTCTGTTAACAATTAACAATTATGTTAGTCCCCGAGAACCAGACAGCATACCGTATCTCTGCTTAATTAAAGTAATAAAGAATCGACCACTAATCTGCACAGAAAGGGAGGGTATATCTTGGGAGGGCAAGGTTCGGTTGGATGATACCGCAAAACATATACCGCATCTGCCTTTTGGCTAAGACCATGTGTAGTATCTCCCTGGGTTGTATTGTGTGCGGTCCGCACTGGTTAATTAATGGTGGGGGCATGTCTTCCAACAGAGCCAGCCATGCGGCTACACTTTATGTGGCACTACACCCGCCCCAATTATCTTTAGCCTTATCAGTCCAATCGAAATAGGATTGGGGGCTGAAAAGTTGGTCAGTTTGGCTTTTGAAGCCCGTGGCATACTATGCTGCCGTTTGTTTTGGTTTAGATCCCAGGTTCTTTCCCTTGGGAGGGTTTTTCTTAAAAACAGTATTACGTAATGTTGTCCTTACACGGTTGGAACGGTAGTATACTACAGATATCTTATATCTGTACGTAAGTTTTGGGCGAAAATGAGAATTTTGAAATTCGCATGACACGAATTATGTCGAACTGGACAATATTTTGGTTGGATTTTATCAGGTCATTTTCACTTAACTAGTTGGACAAATATACAAACTTGACTAGTGAGTGGAAAACGGGCAAGAGTGAGATATCAGAAATTCAAACTGATAGCTCTGATTTTCCAACTATCGTCGTCAGTTTGACCAACTTTGGGAGGGGTTAGACACCCCACACCCCCTATAGAGACGTCTCTGGCTGCAGACAGTATTCTTTGCTTCGTGACTTAACCTAGTTACAGTTCCTCGGTTATGCCAAGCAAGTTGTTGCGCTTTCCTTGTGACTTAAAAATGGTCATAAAAACTGTCTCTCTAGAAGGATAATGGCTTTACTACAAGCGTGTTAAACATGGCCTAGTTTACGTTACGCCCCCCTCCAACCCACGGCATAGTGTATCACTGGTGCCGATATATTGTCCCTGGAGTAGTGTACTACTTGCGAGGCTTACATGCGTATAAGTGCCCAAAATTAATTAGAGCTTCAGCATTTCACGCTGATATGACTTTCTCGTAGTATGTCTCCTGTATTTGAGGTATGCACTTCATGTAAGACTACCTCAAATATATTATATATACAATGTGTATGTAGATACTAGCCAATATCCCTTAACTTATACATACTCATGTGTGTATCCTACATACATGAAGTATATACCCAAAAAAAAGTTTGCATCGATAATAAAGTAATTAAATAATGTAAATAAATTGTTCTACAGACTAGAACACTATGCTATTAGTATAGTATAATTGAAGTAGGTAAGATTCTCTTTTCAAAGGAATTCAAACTCTATTCAAAATCTATCTCCTTGAAAAGTGTGTATAGTAGGCCCACCAGATTATTGTTTCATTTTATTTTTCAGATCTCTTTCTGGACCGGATTTCTTGATGAAATCAGTGGATAGCCATATTATACGTCTTGAAGCTATATGCAGGAGCAAACTGGATTGATCTGAATCCTCTATTATACATGAACATTATACAGGTATGATGTAAACCAATGACTACAACTGTCTGGCAGTTATAGGTAGGAATGAAAAATTCCGGTCTGCGATAGGGTGGTTGATCACTGTCAAAAAAAATTCAGATATATAAATTCTGCAAACCTGTTGCTCTTCCAAACTGATGGATGTAATTGGGTTCTACTGATTACTCAAACAAGAACTTAAACTGATATCACTGTCATTAATGAACTGATATCAGTGACATCAACATCACTGACATCAACCAACTAATATCTCTGACATCAACCAACTAATATCACTGACGTCAATCAAATAATATCCCGACAACACTTTTTTATCTTCATACTTCTTCAAAATGTATAGCAGACGGACCATACCGGTGGTTTTGTGTCTGCTCTTGGTACAACCGAATTCCTAAGAGATAGATACATAGATGTTACTGTCGGCAACAATCTTAGGATCAAAGTGAGTTGCAAGATCTCCACCTCACCGGTGGGTAGCTACATGAATCAGGGTTGTAGTATCAGGGAGTTGTTTATATTTAGATGTTAAAAGTGTTCTAAATACTTCCTGGTGCTATCATCCATGGTGAATATAGAGACACTCATCACCCGTGAAAGTTATAGATGGCGCAGGGCTCGGGAAAGGATTAAATGACCCAGAATTTATATGAAAGTGAGTAAAGAGGACTCATGGCTCAAAGAACGGATCAGAGGGTACAGGGATCGTGGAAGGTATAGAGATGGTTGAAGGAGTCTCGTGAAAGGATCAGAGGGCACAGGGCGGGAGGGGGGGGGGGGCGTGAACCGTTTAGAGGGCGCTGGGCACGTGCTACTTTAATTCAAATACATAGTTTGCCCACAGAGCACTCTTTGCCGAACACTATAATACTGATTACTCGTGTTTCGTAGTAGAGTGAGTACAACTATAGACGGTACTGATTTCGTACACAGCCCCGTATTTGGAGGACATTATATTGTAGGGAGTTTACACACTCAAATCTCTTTTTATGGACGAATACGAACTTGAAACACCAGGTGGCACTAATTCACTTGGCAATAGTCTGTGCCGAATTTATCACTCAAAAACTTTGTCAATATTGACCGAGACAAGTGTACAAACAGATATGGTACCGTAAACTATATAATTGTCAAATAAACCACATTAGCGTTAAATATAATATAATCTTTGCTGCCGGCCGAGGTGGCACTATGTAGTTTAAGTTAGTACAATTTACGTATGGACCAGCGTTCAAATACACGGAATACGAAACTATTGACGAAGTCACCGTTGCTGTATATAAATGTGGTTCATGGCAGGATGGATGCTTTCTGATACGATATGTTGATTAATTTAATGGCTGGCAATGTTTGAAAACGTCTTACGCGCGGTGGGTGGACCGCGTTCTTCGATTTAGTTTTGCCTACAATGCGCAATAAACTCAAATTCAAATATCCCCTTTTCCACCCTTAATAAAACTTCAGCTACGCCTTGCCTTCTTGGAAAAAATTTCATATAACTCCTCTTAGAGCTAAGATAAATTCCGGCGATGGTAATATCGTAGAATGTACAAAGATAAGAATGGATGACCTACAGGACATTGTCTCCCGGAAATGATCTTACATAGGCCTACCGTTAATAGATCGATCCTGGATCGGATGAGGCTTAGAATTTAGCGGAATGTTTTGTTGTGAATGGTGGACTCAACAATAATTGGATATCTGTTTTCTACACAATTGGATATGCTTTTCATACATGCTCTCACTCACAGTATAAAGCTAACCCTAGGCCTAAGTATGAAACGGTACCGTACATAATTGACACGAACAATAAGACCAGTTGGACTGTCTGGGTGTGGGAGGTTTATTTTTACGGTAGGTCGAGTTTAATCGGCGAGTCCGAGGCAAGTACTTGAAAGTTACTATACATTTCTTTTTCTTACAATTAATATAGTTTACAGTTAATCTCGCAGCGAATCGCTCCCGCGTTCGTGTTTCTTATTGCACAACATCGCGGAAATAAATTCGCGATCTTACTTCTTGATCTATTATAATAAATAAATAAATAATAACCATAGAAATTAAGAGAAACCATTACAACCATTTCAGCTACTAACTGTTGTACAACTTAAGGTTGTTAATTCGACCGGTAGGCCTATGATTGATTCAAACTGCGCGTGGATTTTGCGTCCCAGAGGCGCGAGAACCATCGTCGCCCCAGGGTCTTTTCATCAGAATCGCATTTTGCTGTGGGGGAGAACGTCCCCCCCCCCCGCTCCATCACCTTATAATTAACCCTTCATTATACCTTACACCACTGTGGTGAAATGAAACATAAAAGCCTGAGGTAACAGCCGGCTTTTAGCTAGCAAGTGGAAGTCAGTTATAGGTATTCGTTCAAACACTCGGGACGATTGTTCCTTCTATATATTAGTTATCGATGTTCGAGTTTCAATTTGAAGGTTTTGCCTTTACCCTGCAACATTCATGGTCGTCGCTAACACCCGATAAAACGCATACAATTGTTATCTAATACAACCCGTGGACTTTAGCCTACTTGACACTCCCAGATTGCCACACTCTATCATTGTAGAAGGCGGTTGATCTATCTAATGACAAATAGTTTGGTGTTTAACTAACCGAGCTGGGCTCTCGAAATCTTGCCGTAGCTGATGTGACGATCTTCAAAATGCCTCCCTCATCTATGGTCTAGGTGTAGTAGATATACAAATCCGCGAAAAGTTAACTACGCCTATATATATATATATATATATATATATATATACACTAACATGGTCCAAAGTTCGACCACGGCAGGATCGGAATATCTGTTTCGCATCTGGCACGAGACACATATTTTTTGGGCAACGAGAACGAACCACCATCACTCATCACCGCAGTGAAGAAGTACAAGGTATAATTAGTGCTTGCCGGTCTGCCTGCCTGTTACGTTCCAAGCCGATTGGGGGATTATCTCTGTCCGTTGGAAACCACACCCGCCGGCGATATCTCTTCTTTTTTTTCCATTCCATGTCTTATCCACACCGTAGATATACCATACAGACCGAAGGAATATACGAATCAAAATGGCGGAAGATCGCTTCCATACGGCAGCGGAGGATGGAAAGGTGGACATTTTGCGGCAGACGACCAAACGGGATTGTAATAAGCAGGACGACTTGGGAGTGACTCCGACCTTAATCGCCGCCAGTAAAGGTCACATGTCTGCCTTGCGTCTTCTCGTTAGTCGGGGGTAAGAGGCTGCAACTTTCATGTTGTTTTTTGTTCTTCCTATGATTTTAGTTCCGCCGGCAGCCGCTAAATAAATTTTTGTTTGGAATAAACTGTTTAAAAAATTGCGATAAATGGGTGGCGAGTCCAATCTAATCCAATGAAAAGTGGCCCGGCTGCATGTGTTTTTTTTTTAGAAATGCAATCTATTTCCTTAAATTATTTTCGTATCGTTTCTAATAACCCTGACATGACTTAGGAAGGAAGGAAGAAGGGAAGGAAGGAGGGAAGGGGTAGAAAGGGGAGGGGGAGGGTGGGTGGAGTACATAGTAAGGACATGAAGTGCAGACATGGATCTTACACAGATGAAGGCTTTTTTGAAATCCGCGTGAGTCATTATGTTGTCTCATGTGTGTGGCCTACATATGCAAAAACACCACCCAGGCATAATCACATAAGGTCATATACCTCACATGCAAATAACGTTCCATTATTGATATATCATCAGTCACTGTGCAGGTTTTGCCCTTGTATGATGGGTGATCTATGAGCATATCTAAATAATATATACACAACTAAAGTTTTTTTTTTACTGACTTTCAACGTAATGTTGGAAATATTTATCTCATTGTATTTCTTTCCATCAAAACTTTTCTGAAACATATAGGCCTAACTGAAACATTGGCCAGCGGTGACATGTAAGTTACAAACTGTTAAACAGCATTCATCGTGGCCGATTGTTTCCTTTTTTTGGTGTGATAATAAATTTCTTTATCGATATAACGTTGGAACACACGACGAGATTACACCGAATACGATCGTCTTAATTAATGGGAGTTTTATGTTGTGGTGGAGGGTGTCTAGTTTAATGTCACCAATATAAACCACACGGATATTCATAATGGTTATCAATATGCAGAGACGTATCGATGTCATATAACACTGGGTACAGTCTACATTTTAATATCAGTGACATAGTTCTGATCAGTCGAAAGAATATGTAAAAGATTGACAATACGGTAGTTAATATAAGAAGGTTGCTATGGTTTTCCCTGTCATTCCAATTGTATGACCGATTATTCTTTCGCACTAAATGTAAAGTAGGTATATAGTGTCAAGTAATTTTGTTCCTCCATAATTAGGCCAAATTTCAAGTTTCGTCACAAGGATATAGTGGTTAGGCTCTACATGAAGTTGGAGTATGCTGCATGTGCAGGCATGGAATCCATACTTTTCAAACAATAGGCAGTTACTGGAATAAAAAATCAGAGATGTAAGTTCAACGAGAGGTCCTTAGTATAGTCAAAGCTTGAAGTATCTTAATTTAACTTATCTTGAGCTTAGGCGACTGCGTGGTGTTTTACTTCAAGCACTTAAAATTGTTCATGGTTTCGATACATTTGTATAAATGAGTTCCGAGTCGAGAGGCACTAGAGGCAACTGTTTTAAGGTGCGATTGTGGGTGCGATGTTAGACAGTTCTTCTCTCAGAGAGTGGTGGATGCGTGAAATAGTCTGCTTGATTCTGTTGTAATGTCTAGAAGTGTCAATGTCTTTGAGAATGCTCTTCGATAGGCACTTTTTCCCAGGGTGGTAGATTTGTGGCCTGTTAGGTTATTGTGGTTTTGAGTCCATGGCTTTCAGGGTCTCCTTTTACGAGTACACTGGTTCTTCCTTACCCTTTACTTACCAAAACTAAACTCCAGCATGTTGGGTCGGGTGTCTTCTTGTCTGGAAGAGTCTATGGGGGTTTTAAGTGTGTGTTCTAAAATGGCGATATAAGTCATTATACATCACACTGTATAGTATTGGTTTGCAACAATATGGTATATTCTGAGAGTCAGCAACTTCAAAAGAGGGATTTTTTTCAAACCAAGGACATGAAAGAAGGCCAGTCTAATCATCTCATTGAAGTCGTCGTTACGGAGATTACTTCATAGAATCTGACCGACAACGGCCGAATTATCATCTCCTGTATATTTGTGAATTTACATAATAAAATACACATCCTGTCTTGCCACGTGGACTGTGCTAATCATTGTTGTTGCTTCTAAGAAACCAAGGGCCAATTTAATGGATGGTCAATTATAATGCATTAATACTGTGCGTAGTTTTTTGTGTAAGTGTGGTAAGTGGTATTTAGGACGTCAAAATATCACACGATCATATTCGTTCTGTCTCTGCGGAAACCATTAGTGACCATAAAAGTATGTGGAATAGCCCTTTAATGTATGTCACTGTTTGGGGGTCATCAACCACTGTATGGGGTCATTCGTCACTGTCTGGGATAATCTGTAGCTACCTGGGCCCTTTCGCAACAGTCTGCTGGTCCCTCCTCCACTGTCAGGGAATCCTCTATCAGACATATTTAAATTAGATGACTTCAACGGCTATTATGAATAATTTCCATTGTAAAACCCATGTAAATTTTTGCAAGGCAATTACTATTTTGATTTTCCAGGGTGACGGGAGGGACATTTTGGCGCGGGTAGAGCATCTTATTTACCCAGTAAAGAATAATACAATAGACAAATACATTTACAGTAGACATTTAGTAGAGATGTCAAAACCCTATTCGAAAATTACTCTCTTATATAGTAGTAAGCACTTTGTTAAGACGTAACACGTTAGAGACGTTCGGTGTGGAAACACGGCAGCCTGTACTAGTCAAATGGATGGTTATGTCAATACAGATATGGTGTGGTACTTTGAGACTAAAGTATAATATTCTTATCAATCGTTTGAGTAAATACGGCATCTTAGGTATTCTCTTACCCTGGTACCCCTGAAAGGTCTGAACTTTATACCATGCACATACAGTACACGTGAGATCAACGGGCCAACGACCAGCTATAAAAGTCAGCCGTCAGAATGTTTAGTGAGGTTTAGGAGGGATTTGTCATATGACGGGAGAGCCTATGGCATATTTCTGGGAGTGTAAATCGTCGGCAGAAACAATATTGTGGGTCGACGACTGGTTCGTGGAGGATAGGATTAATTTAGTATAGGAATGTTTCTAAAACCTCATAGGTTCATAATGTAACCATGTTCGTGTTATGATGGTGGATGAAAACGGACCTTAACAACCCCTTCTCTTTACGACCAAGTTACCGAGGCAGGCATGTAAACCATCCATACCATACTGCTCCCCGGACCGCCATTTAACGACGTCCATATCCGATAGTCGTGAGTGTCTCGATCTTCGACCACTTTCTCAAAGACCGAGAGAAGTGAGAGCAAAATAATGTCCATCACCACTGCACTGACAAGCAACTACGCTGACAAAGTCACGCCTGGGGATTGAACCGACAATATTTGGACTATAATAAGGCACAGATACCCATACGCAACACCTCTAGGCCACACCACGCAACACCTCTAGGCCACACCATACAACGCCGCTAGGCCTCACTAAACACCGCTAGGCCACATTCATATTATTATATTCCTTGCTCTTAAAGAAAAGCCACGAAGCCTCAAGAGCATACCTATGCCTCAGTATCATAGCGTCAGACTGAGCCAACCTACTTGTATTATCTGCTTTAAATTTGCCGCGTTTTGGAGCAGTCTAAATTATCAGGACGGTCGATGCCAACATCTATTTATTTGATTTTTTTACCGATGATTTATAATTGTCACTTTATCTAACACAAAGTAAATGTTGACATGTACTAACCTTTTTCGGAGGGGTGTCACTGTATCTAATTATTATAAGTTCAGTATTCCATTCTCGCAAACATCATTATGTCTTGTAGTCTGCATTCCAGGGATATCTTAGATTAGCAACAAATCATGTCCATTTGCAATTACTTGGAGACGCACTACACCAACGGCATATAGTTGTTTGCTCGATCTAAATCAGTGCAACATCGAATTGAAAACTGCTATCAAACGAGAACAAAATTTTAAAAATAAGGCGTAATGTTAAACACGTAGTATTAAACTCAGTCATGCATATCTGCTGCACTCGCGACCTGTCTGCTTAAAAGTTATTTTCGTTTTTTTTTTACAAACGGGGTCGACTTTTTTTTTTTAAAGTCAAGGTGTAACTTTTTGCGGTGATCCCTGCACAAACTCTGAATTCGTGTGACATACTGTACCATAGCCGAATTACCGTATACGGACAATACTTAGTAACTTTTGGGCCATTTGAAGGTGCAGAGATTATCTTTTCGGCAAACACAGCCCATGCGAAATCGTTCGCAGATTATGCACGATTAAGCCTTGTTAATTAATAGGAGGACATTAAAAAGTCCATTAAAAAGTATCAACAATCTGTGTCAGAAAAGCACCACTAATGATGGGGCTTTGCTTGAGCTGGCTTATTAATCCTATCAGTTTTCGAAATAATTTCCAGCATAGTATTACCTTGGTGATATTTATCTTGGCATTTGCTCTAAAATCACCTCTGTATACTATTATTTGGATCGAGTCAAATACAATATTATACATTAAAAATCCTGCCCCTTTGAACTCTTGGTAATCCAAACACCCATCGGCTGATTTTGCAACCCATAAAACCGCAATTCTCCTGTGTGTACAATAATGTATTTACAACGTACATTTTTGAATCATCGCAAAGTTCGATGGTTACTGACCACCAATTGATATAGGATGTGAAACAGCGGTAGTGTAATACCACCTTTATGAACTGAACGTCCCTAAAAAAATTGAAATAAATGAAACACACGCTAAGACTTGTGGCAGTTTTTACTCATAAACGTATATCAGTCAAAATGTGTCCCTATAGGTTTTCACGAATGAGCTACATAAACCATAATGTAATGAATTTTGCGTTTAAAACGGCATTTTGTGGTTGGAACGTAATATCAAAAACCTAGAGGATAAAAAAAAAAAACACCTTGTTTGTACCTACCTATACATTTCATAATTCTGATCAAAGAATTACCCACGTTATGTGAGACAATCGTAAGTCATCGTGACCCTGCCTAAACCCGCAAGCTTCAAAAGTCAATCCCAGAATGTCCAGAATCCTCGGACGAAGAAAGAATGCACGACAGTCTGTTGTATAATGTTACAATTCACAGGCTCACATTGCGTATGGAATACGAGCCAATCGACTTTTTTCATAAACATATATATATAAATATAT
>JAODAG010338146.1:0-10314 GCA_027574785.1 Orphnurgus asper
AATTTCTGATCTGCTCTAACATAGGTGTTATCATATCATCCAATTGAATATCTGAATGTATTGAAGAAAGTAATGGAAATAAACATAAATTTGTAAAAGGCCAACTTAGGAGACAGTTGGTTATCCAGCATAAAAGACAAATAAGTCTTGATATAGGCTAGGCGTCGTATGTTGAATTTGAAAATATTACACCTCTACAATTTTCTCTACGTACCGTACACAACACGACTATATTAATTATTATGTTGAATCTGCCAAGAGGGCATATTGGATTTTAGGCAAAATTTTAGTTTCTTCACAAGAACATTGTTCTTAGATTGTATAAATTACAGATGAGGCCTCATCTGGAGTATGCTGTTCAGGCATTGAATCCATATTTGGCTAAGGATAGGTTTAATTCTTGAGCATGTTCAGAGGAGGTTCCCTGTCGTAATGAGCAGCATCTGCTACATCTGAAGCTTACAATATACATTGGAACTGAGACAGTCTCCATGGTGATCATTTGCAGGTCTTTAAAATTGTCCATGGTTTTCATAGGCTGAAGTTTCAGGATTTTTTCAATTGGTCGCACAATAATCGTACCGAAGGTCATATAGTCTGAGCGTCGCAAGGATTTTCCAGGTTAGATAGCAGTAAGTACGTCTTTTTGCAGAGTGGAATGACTTGCCGTAGTCGTTGGTGTAGTGTGAATACCTTCAAGAATGGTATTGATGCATATTTTTCTGATATTGGTTGAAAATCATAGGGTCTTTGTGGTTCAGGATCCTTTATGAGCATTATTTGGCCTACGACTAAGCTACATCATGTAGGTCTATAAAATATGTTGAAATGGTATAGAGTATAATAATAGGCTAAACGGTGTTGTGATACTGCCATGGCATTGAAAGGCACATCGTTTTTATCAAATAACTACACCGTCACGTAACATCTAACCGTTAGGCTAGGCCTACGTTCATATTGCTTACCTGTACCTGATTTCTACAAAATAACGTAGATCACCTTCTTCTAAGCAGCTTGAGGGGCGTTTCGTAACCATAGTAGGGTAAAAAGTAGGCTAAGTTCAAGCGATTTCATAATCACACAGGCTTTAACGACGATGATCGATTACCAATTCTCCTTATTGCTATCTGACAATTGAAAAGCGCGAAATTAAAGTATAAACAGCGCCCTCGACTATGACATAAATCATTGTGTCCGATAGACGAAGAACGACTTAATTTTTCTAGTAGTCATTATGTGTCAACAGTGATAGACGGATAATGCCTTAAACGTTCATTTTTAATAAGCTTAGCAAGGCGCATTACATATGCATTTTCCCGCTATTAAGCCTACATATTTCGCGTTAGCTGGGTGCTACTGTCAACATATAAGCCAAGTATGGCCATCGAACGTATTTTCTTTAGTTGCAGTTACAGTTCGCACATTACATACACACTCGCACATACAACCAGACTCAACTGTATACATTCTGAGGATTGCCCGTGGCATCGAAACCAAAAACGGGAATATCACATATTTTCATTACACCTTTTATTTCTGTCTTCATCAACATTTGACTACTTTTGTAGTTCTTTTGATTAGTATTAAAATCCCATTCCAACTTTTGCCACGGTCGGGAAAATAAACCTGTAGATCACATACATACCCAACATCCTCCCTCTGTAATGCACCTTTGCAGATGCATGAAACTCAACCGAGCATTTTCAATACTTTAAATAAATAAAAGTAAACATCAATTTTGATAAAGATGATTTTATATCAAAGAACAAGGCACAATTCAATATAAACCGATTGCTTAAACTTTCAGAATGGATCGATTTGATGCCAACGTAAATCAACAGAATATAAAGCAGACCGGCCTAGAACCTATGCCATATACACTACTAGATCCTCAACATAGACACCATTGGCAAATAATATGTTCCAATGTAACAAGCATAATCTGCATAACCTGTGAGCATTTGACAACCATACAAGACATCTTTCTTCAATGTTTTCATCAACCATCAAATTAGAGGAGACAATATTAGCAGTACAAACAGTGGTTTGGGGAAACGTTTATCTGCCGAGCATTTCGGTCTGTTTTATAGAGAAGACTGATGAGATTTCACTCTTTGTCACATATTGTATTCGACTGTTCAAATATAGTAGTTAGAATTTTATAAAAAAGAAATTAGATGCACAAAGTTATGTGTACTTGAAACACACCTTTCTTTGAAACAAAATAATGAAGCTTGAAGAGAAATGCTTCACAATTTCAGTGCTTTATCTTGATGTACTCATTGCTTTTATGCAACAAAATACCTGTTATCCTGTTTCCTGTTTTTTTGCAAAACATCAACAGCTCTTCATTCTCAAATATGAATCTTTATTCAACAAAACCTGCCTAAGTCTACCTGTGTAACTTGACATTTTAGTACAAAGGCTTACAGGATGTAACATCCAGCTTCACACAAAAGTAATCTGTGAGCAACTGCACAAGTATATTACAAAGGCAGCCTTCTTTCTATTTCCGCTAATACCAGCAATGCATTATTGCAACCTCCTCGATATGGTCAAAACCTTTTATTTAAATGTGTTCATGCACTTTCATGAACAAGCACAAATATTCAAAATAGAGCTACTGAAAAGAAACACCTTTTGTCAAGTTTCAAAAGCAAAATACAACATACTAGTCACTTCCTCTACTGGACACAAACTTTACTGACACTTTGTACAAGCTTCCTTTTCTACCTGATCACCCAGTCTTGTTCATCACACCTACACTGCAGACATGTAAAGTAGACGATGTTCAGTTCAGTTGCCACTTGATTTCCTCTTTAAGTCACCACAATGATATGACAAAATTGTTTTGCCGATGCACAGAAGGAAAGCTAAACTAGCACTTTTATGTTTGAGCTTCCTAACAGTAAGCAATGCTTTTGTGTTAATGGCAGAACATACAACATACATCAAGTGAGGTACATTTCTTACTAAATACATGCTTCAAGTACAAATCAATTTGCCTTATGATGAACTCAAATTGATGGCAGTCATATATTCACGTTCAGGCTGCAAATGGCCAAATGTCAAGAATGTGGGGGTGGTGGCTTTCTCTGTCCCCTATGCATGGTGTTGGAACTGCTATTCCCTTGGGGCATGGCATTACCAACATTAGAATATGTAAAGTACTGATAAGGATCTACTGGCATAGAGTCCATTGATGGTAATGCTGTCACTGTCGTTAGTGGTGAGCTGGGTTCTCTTTCAGGTGGAGGAGGTGGCGGAGGGGGTGGTGGAGGAGACTCTCTACCACATTTTGGTGGTGGTGGTGGTGGAATGCTATGTGTTCTACTTTTGTGTCTGCCAGTGGAATGCTTGGAGGATGACACTTTCTTGGGATCTGGAGGAGGCATTGGTAAACTAAGTAGAGACCCAGGTAGCTCTAAATGTGATGACCAGCCCTCCCCATCTTGTGCAATCTTCTTCTTAGCAGGTATTGAGGATCCTGGTGGACTCGGACTTCTTTTTCTACACTGGCCATCATCTTTTCGATGGCTCTTAGATTTGTTGTGCTTATGACGGTGCTTGTGTTCCTTGTCTTTTCCTGAGGTTGGTGAAGCATTCAGAGTCAATTTCATCGATGAGTTTCCAGCATTGTTACTTGTTTGTTCGGATTTTGCAGGATCACTAGGAATTCCACCCGAAAAAGAACTTGACAATCCCTTAATTTTAAGTTTGATCCCCCCTGATGTAGTTAACACCGAGGTGGACTCTACATTTGGGGACCCCGAGCTCTCTATCTGTTTGTCCAGGCGGTGCTTTTTATGCTTCTTCTTTTCCTTGTGTTTATGCTTAAGTTTCGGAGACTGCTGCAGTTCGGAGGAACCCTTTGGACCTTTTGAATTTGAACCAAAAGGTGAAAATTCCTGTGTGGCTATAGATTCTGAAACAGTCTCAGCACGTTCCATAGATTTAATTTCTCCCTTTACTGAAAAGGAACTATCCTTCTGAAGTACTGATTCTGCCACTCCAGAATTGGCTCTTTTAGCTTGCACTTTAAATTGTATATTGTACAAATCATCTGTTAAGTTTGAAGTTGAATTAGATAGTATTTCACTGACCTGACTAAAACAATATTTCTGAGTCCCACTTCCTTGAGAGTGCGATGGAGCCATTGTTACTTTTTGTGACATGTCACCTTTTATCTTACTTTCATCCAGTGAGTAACAACTGATTTCCCCTTCCTCCACTTCTATAAATGATCCCTTTCTTTCAGTCTGGTCTTTGGGGAGTTCTGGAACCAATGCTTTCTTTAACAATAATGCAGAGGTTTCGACAGAATTACTCAATTTTAATTCAGGCTTTATTAGCACCAACCTTTCTTCACTTTGAGAATGTTTAAGAGGTCCATAGTTCTTCTGTTCTACCTTTACATTTTGAGAAGGAACATCTTTTTTAATCATGGCCACTGCTTGGTGTCCAGACTGATCTTTATCTCTTAAGTCCAATACTCTCTTTTTTACAATAGGAGAATTGGCCTTGGATGCCAACAAAGGACTGGGCATCTTATTACTTTTATGAGATTCTCTCTTCTTCCCCACAGGAGATTTCAACTTTTTGGAAACTTGTACAGGGTTTACCTCCTGTCCAGATTTGCTTTCCACTTTTAATTTTACTGCAGTTTTTAATTCCACACCTTCACCACCAACTCCTCTACCAGCAGGGGCACTAGCTGCTATCTGTGGTTTACTCTCAATCTTCGATTGCTTCAAATGCATTAGCTCTTCTCGGGCAACTTGCCGGAGGTTATCCAAGGAATTCCCTTTTTTCTCCACAGCAGCAAGATGGCATCGTGATGGATGTCCATGTGTTGCTGAATTCACACTTGCATCATTTTCCAATTCTTTCATAATTTCATCTCTGATATCTGACAATTCATCATTCAATTTTTGCTCTTCATCTTTCTGGACTTTTGTCTTTTGTTGTACAAGCTGTGGATTGTGCATCAATAAGGGCACTTCATTTTTACTAAGCACAGGCTCTTTCTTGAGTTGAGGTTTCTGCACTGTAGGAGAATCATGTGCTTTCCTGACATCAGGATGAGTTGTATAGCTGCTAACAGCTCCAGCTCTTGCCTCTGTTGATATCCTTTCATCTATTCTCTCAGTCTTGATGGGTATAGATCCTTTTGGGTATTCCTTGGTATGTGCATGATGCCGTGAGTCTTTCCCATGATGTGGGGGTAGAAAATTATCTTGACCAGTGCGAGGTTTCTTCTGTGAATGAAGTGGCCTTCCAGTATCTGCTATGGGTCTGTGCCTCTTGTTCTTATCAGATGGGAGGACAAGCTCCTTAGGATGCCTGCCAAGTATGCTCCTTATAGACTCACTTTTCACCTTGCGCTGCCCAGAGGAATGACGAAGGTACTGCTGATCATGCTTACTTTGAGCATGTGAAACAACTTTTGGTCTCATTTTTCCATCTTTCTCTCGTAGTTGGGCTTCACAGGCTTTTCTCTTCTCCTGCCTCATGTTTTCCTCTTGCCTAATCCTCTCCTCCTTCATCTTGACCTCTTGCAACTTCCTTTCTTTTTCCTTTTGCTGTCTATACTCTTCAAGGGATTTCTTGGCAGGTTGAGGGTGTTCAGTTACTTCTAACTTTCCAATAGGCTTATTAGACAGACCTGGCTTACCAAGTTCAGTCATGACCTGTTCCTCATCCTTGGTTTGCTTTGTAAGCCAAGGAGATCCTACATGTGGTGGAAGCAAGAAGAGTTTTGAAGGATCATCATTGAAGTCGGCAAAACCACTGTCAATTGATGACTGAGATCCAGGTTTAAATCCTTGACTGGAATCTGTCCCATCTTCAGTACCTCCATCTTTCTTGTTTTTCTTTGCAGCAATTGTTTGTTCCTATTGTAGAGGTGCAATGAATAAAGTAGAGATACTTGGGACCAGGACAAATAGGGCATTCAACAATAACACAATCTGATAGATGATAACTGAACTTAGACAACCGGTAAAGCTCAGTAATTAAATGTTCATGCCTCATACTGGTGATGAGAAGCAGAAGGATCTGATACAACTTATGTTAGACAAGACTTGATATGAAAGATTATCTTCATAATCCATTATTCAGGTGCTTGCTACTTTGATGAGGGACAAATCCCAAGTGTAGGGTTATATTGAAGTTTAATGTTTGTACCCCAATGCATGGACACATTAGCCCTTCCTACTATTTTCTGAGGAAAACTTACTTACTAATAAGGCTGTGGCTTATTGAAAAAGTTTAACAGATTTGGTCAGTTACCTGGTTAACCGACATGTGCCAATTTTAAATGCTACTGGCTAACAATAACACGTGCTATATGGCAAACAATAACACATTACATAACAATTTATAATCCTTTTCAAATGGTTATCGTACTATGCAAATGACTAAAACAACAATGATACCATTGATAAACGCATTTCACGCACTTTAGCGATACTGTGTCTGCCATATTGGTTTTCTTTTTTGCTTTGGTTGATATTTGCATATTACAATACTTTTATATTTATTGGGCTAAAGTTGTTTCCTCTTATGGGAAAGCCAGACCAAGCAAGTGGCTAAAGTAAAGTAAACATTAACAATAATAAATTTGGTGGGCACATCTAACACACAGGGTGAAGGTGACACAAAATTGTCATCCCAGGATTTACATATTTTATACACTAAATTGGAAATGAATTCCGACAATTGATAGGAAAAAGTAGAACATCGTCTTAACATTGTTCAAATGTATAACAGCAAATGTACTGTATCTATGCAGTGGCATACCCCTGTTTATTAGTGTCCAGATTAGCGACTTCAATCGCCCTGATTTTTTTTACTTGCCCTGCATGATTCTACAGAAAATAAAGCAAGGTAACACAAATCATCCTATGTAAGGTATTTTCTACCATTTTCTTTGCCAACATAATCTCTACTGAGGTTTTATTAAATGTGTGCGCACAATTCAGCTTCATTTGTAACCGAAGAATTGCAATCGAATACATGGTAGCTTAAAAGTGAAAATGTTATGGATGGTTATATGTCTGCCTCGATAACTTCTGAATATATTGGTCGAAAGAGCTACGAGGCATTCCTACCTTAAAACTGAACTAACTCGATAATGGATAATATTGTATTTTGTAGGCAGTATTGGGAAGATCGAAACAAAAATTGAATCAGCTCTTTCACTAGCGTAATTGAGCTTTATGTCTCAATAAACAAGGTAATATTGTTCTGTGTACAAGAAGTTGCTTACAGACTCCCGAAGTCGCTATGCTGAACGTTACTGTGTGCATGTTGTGTATGCAATGCAATGCTACACAAATTAAACAAAATAAATTGTCATATTTGGTAAAAACCAGGGCTGCTCCAACAGAGAAACCACTTAATTTTCCTTTTAAAATTAAAGGTGTTGCAAGGGGAAGGATTTGATAGTGCAAGCAATAAGTAGGGGGATAAAAGGGAGAACCAAGATCGACTTAAATTTGCTACTTTGATGACTTGGGCTACACATAAATCTTGTCGACTTACCTTATGAATGGTTATTCTTCTCTTAAGACGATTTGGGCAAGCCTCAATTATCTGCAAAAACTCCATAGTAAGTTCTAGGAAAAGATACAAGAATGGACGCTCTAAATAAACTAGCAATTGAGACAATAACAAACAAGTTTGGTACACAAAGACTAATTATCATTAACTCTTCCACACACAGCCATACAAATTGGATGAGCAGATATCTTGTTAACGTCTACATGCATGTAGTTTCCATGACTTCATATCTTGGGCCATGCAGTGATGTAGAATCGGGGTGTAATTTCAAATACAATGCAGCAGGTGTCATCCTTAGTTTGTCGCTGACATTGCCATAATGGCATATCTAAAATACCGCATCGCAAGTTAATGCATTGTAGAGCACCGTTTGAATGAGTCAAGACACTACTGTGTTACTGCTCACAGGCCACAAGATCTTCGGTATGAAAACTTACCATGGTAGCAGTCCTGTTGTTATGCTCCTTCCCAAGACAGCTCACAGGCTGATAATTTTACAAGCTCCTGATAATTCTTCCAAGCAGCAGCATAGTAAATCACTAACAAGAATAATTCATGACCTGAACACAGATTCCAGTGCCACACATGTTGTAGTGATGTATGAATGGATGTTATAAGCTTGGTGTAGCTAACATTATTCCCAATCCCTTTTATCTATAGTTAACAGGACTTTCTGCATTACTGGATGTGCATTTCTGGAATTCATTTAACAACTATCTCTCATCAGACTCAGCTTTATTTACCTTGAGATAGCGATGATCTGAATTTTCTAAGAGAGAATAAACAGTTCAGCTCAGTCGCTCCTATTTGTAAATATAACAAGGCTAATGCTCATTGTCAATACTTACGATCCAATAACTCTACAGTCACATTTGGATCAACATATTCCCACCAGTAGTTCCCATCACTTGACTTTGGAATCTGCAAGACAAAGCCAGCAATTTTCTGTCAGTTGTTATTTTTTTGTATAAGGCCACTTCCAGCAAGTAACAAAGACCAATATCAGATGAGGTAGGTACATGTATGCATTGCACAATCTTTTCAGTCCAAAGTTAAGAAATTAAAGGGATTTGTCAGTGGCAGATTATGTGGCTCCTACATTAAAGGGAAAAATATCCAACAATGTTATCCAAACTCCTGTTTAAATATATCATTCTTGATATCATTAATTAACTGGATCATTATGGCAACCATAAAACAACCTTGGATGATGGTAATTTGGTATCTGGTGTTATATCATGGCAAATTGTCTCAAGAATCTTTTACAATTCTATTCACACCACATCCTTAAAATGTGATGAAACTGGAAATTAATTATATCCTGATTGAGCAATAAATACCCTTCTCTAAATATGTGATGAGCAAGTTAATTGCAAAGGTAGCAATTACTGTCTTGGTCAGTATTACTATATGCGATGCGCGTAATACTGTAATACAAAATTTCTCTCATAGCATTGTACTCAGATAATAGTCCAGCAACATTCGTGCCAATCTCTTTTCCACATGTGTCGCAGTTAGATTTATACATGTTAATACATAGCAAAATTCCCTACAGTGTCGTGCTTTTCTCGCTACTCAAGAACAGTTGAAGCACATGTTGTAATTGTATTACTATCTATTTATTGATGTTTATTTTATTTGGGATATCTCTATTTTATCTGGTAGATCTATCTTACATGTAGCTATTCTGTAAATCCACATCCTGTTCTAGATAACAACTTAACAAGCTAATCAAGTAGTAATATTAGTATCATTTATGAACAGCTGCAGGGTACCATTTTGAGCCCATTCAATTATGCAAACACCATAGCATATACATTAAGCTATTGATAGCTTCGTGTGAGTGCATTGCTCTGCAGCAGCCTCTATTTATTAGCTGTCCTAAAATTGATGTTATTATATACAAAATTATACAAGAGTCACAGATGAGCCTATGGTAGATCGTAATACACAGCTAACCATAGGCAATACTAGTTCTACTTAGTTAAATAGCAGTATCAGGACTATTCTCATTACAATAATGGTCCTATTAGTATTTCACCAACTTTAGTTTTATAGCTAGCGGGAGGATCATTTAGAGAAATGTATCCATCATTTATTCATTTTCAAGGCAGTGTCACACATAGGCTAGAAAAGTTGCTGGAGGGTTGGTTACTGGCATATAGCCCCTGAGCCACTAACACTGCCATGCAAGTTCCAGCAAACATAAGATGTCCACCTTGTGAAGTGTGGCAGCCTCTCCATCATAATAAGTGTGTGAACAATACATCTGTGGAATGATTCATGCCCAGTTCCAAAACTGCATCGTCTTGGAGTTTACTAATTTTTTCTTGTTATTCTGTTTTTTATTTTTTTATTTCCTGTTTACACACATTGACTTTTCCTGACTCTTGGCTACTCACTAATTGCCCGCTGTGTGTTACAATGTCTGGTTGGGAGGATGCACTAGTAAGTAAACTTTGGCCTGTTGATTTCAAGTTACATTTTATACGCTTGCTAATTGTTATTATGGGTGCTGCATAGTCGGCAAAATAACCGGTTTATATCTTTGCTATTTATCCCACAACAATATTGTGAAGTGTGACGTTATGCCTGTTTGTCCTTACATCATTGATCGAAGGTCTTGAGAGTATATATATGTATATATATATATGTATATATATATGTATATATATGTATATTTATATATATATGTATATATATGTATATATGTATATTTATATGTATATATATATGTATATTTATATGTAT
>JAODAG010338157.1:0-10312 GCA_027574785.1 Orphnurgus asper
TCTACCTTACACACATAACTATATCTACCTGTACATAACTGGATCTAGAGTATGCTACATGACTCCATCTATCTACACATAACTGCATAGTTTACATGTAAATATCAACCTACACATCTACCTGTACATGACTGGATCTAGAATATGTATACATCTATCTATATCTGGTAAACCAATTAGCACTGTATGGAGCATCAGTTGTGATGGAAGCAGATAATATGTTACTGTAACCCTGTACTGAAATGCCATGGTGGCCATTAAAGTGTTCCAATTTGTGGTTAAAGTTAAAGCAACACAATGGTGCTGTGATTATGAATGAGTATATAAGGACAATGATTGGATGATGGGATCCAACTTAATTGTTTGTAGTAAGGCATCGAACTTGGAACCACTGTATGTACTATATATAGGCTTAAACTGCATACATGTACAAGGGCCCATAATTTCATTGGTCTTATCTTGTGCACCTGTCAGTTTATTATTACAGTTTGGTAATTCCTTGCAAGTACCGTGGCATTTACCTTCAGTCTCTGCTTTAACATTTCACGTGCAAGACAAAATTGTTGCCAAACTATAGTAAAAAATGACACTGACCAAACTTCTTTTGAAGCGCAACCGCTGTCTTGTACGTGTGACTATATATACTGTAAGAGTTTTGCCTCATCAACTGTGACTTGAATAAAAAATTAATGCTGGTATATGATTTCTACTGTTTTTTTTGTTTTTTTGCAGGCCTGAAGAATTGGGATATTGATGCGGTTGCTGCCGACTACGAAGCGGTACTGCAAGGGGCAGCAACAGCTGAAGTCAAAGAGGTTGGATTAGGTCAGTTTTACAGCGGTAGTATAGTGTGCAGTAGTAGTAACATACAGTATTACTATTCCGGCATGGAATTATCGGCACCGTTGTACGCAGTATTTCCTTTCCAACACACACACACACTTGGAAAAGAGCATTTGCCAGTGCTCCTTTCCTTAAATTTCTAACCATAGGTGTTATTGTTTCTTTGCATTTTATTCTGATAGAGGCAGATTTGATTGAGTGTAATAGTAATGCCATTCTCCATAATGGTCACGTTTATAACTTTATATTGACTTTTTTCATAGACCATTTCTTTTCAGTGGATTTCTTTTTGTTTGGCTGATTAAATATTCATGAGGCTAGATGATATTTTGCTTGAATATTAGACACAGAATCTGAAGAGTTGCATTGATACTTGGTCCAGTGTTAGTCACTATTGTGTTTGGTGTGGATGTGATGCATGCACATTATTGATAAGACGGGGTCTTTACGTGAAAACCTAAAATGCAATTTCTCTTAACAACTGCAATTTTGTTACCTTAATACAGACATGTTGGTAGACCATTGGATCTTTTCTGCGACGTTTTAGTTTTACGGAGTTTATAATCACAAGTGGGCGGGGCTACATGGAAATTTGCTGGCATTGCTGTTGTGTTATACAAAAACTCCCTGTGGTCTAGCTGACTGCAGACCTGAATCAATGTTGCTGGACCTCCACAACGTACTACATTACTGGACGTGTACCAGACATGTACGTGTCCCTCTCTGGCTTCACTTGGTACCTGCCGACTGTTTAATTCTGTGACATATTTTTTGTTTGTTTTTCTATTGTATGTTTGACCTCTATAGTCTTGACCAAATTCATCTGTATATATCGCAGTTTAAGTAAAATATCAACTGATATTATGAACTACTGTACCTTAATGGGTCTTCATAAATGGTTTACAGCCATGTGTGTGTTTTGTTTTCCAAGTTAGATGCACAACGATTCAATTTCTATCAAATCTATGACCGACCATATCGCCCACCCCCCATGGGGAAAGTGCGTCTTGGTTGGAAAGGTACAACATAGACTCGATGTACAACCGCACCGTGTGGCGGCGGTGTACCAGCTCCGCTACGTACTTGTGTCGATCAATATATTCCCAGTCCCACACCACCAATTGTCCGTCCAAATCTCATCTGACGGAGCGGCAAATGAACTGTTTTGCCCATCCGTGAAGTGGCGATGCAGGGGTGTGTATAATTGTACACTGAAAGACAACACACATTAGGCCATTACTGCACCTCTCTGCTGGGTCAAGTCTGACAAGTGACACAATGAGTAAGATTCCATGAATATTAGATTTATTGTTATAGTTTTCAAATGGCAGTGTTTAATTAAACATTGATATTTATTATTGTCTATAAACCTGTTTCTTATCTGCCATTAGTTCACAGATCCTTCTTCTGCGCTGGTAGTCAGGTAGGGATCGTAGTCCACGTCAATCCGACGCTCTCCTCTGCATCCACCGAGCTTCGACAACTGCTCCTGCATCCCGCCCCTCACAAACACCTCATCTACGGTGGACTGGCTGGCGAAGGTTCTGGCGATTGGATCCTCCACGATGACACTCTCACCCTCGCCGACATCTCTGAGGTCTTCGCCGACCCGCAGGTAGACGCAGCCGTCCTGAAGGGAGATGAGAAACCTACCCTAGTCCTATCAAACTGCTATTGGTCGACCAATTTGGTAACTAAGCAGGCTTTTACTAAGAGTTTAAATCTCACTATTAATCCCTCTGAAAGCAAGCATGACCTGGGAGGTATATCCCAGTTGGTAGATGCCATCAGGTCACACATGGTCATTTTAACTCCCTTCCAGCTGCTGGAACCGCCCACCATGGGCGTCGGCGTCAAGTGCAAGATAACAAAGCCAACGGTGCTCGTCTTCCCGGCTTCGAAAGGCGACTGCGGCTTCTTCGCCGTCGGCGACTTCAGCATTTTCATCGGTGGCGGCTACTGCACTAAGAGTTGCTTTTGGAAGTTTGCCAAGCATTTAAACAGAGTCGATGCCATCCTGTTGCCCAACATGAGCCCCTGCTGCCTCTTAGGAGTGAACAGCTTCCTGCAGAGGAAGCTTTCCGAAACGCAGCTGGAACAACCAGAGCCAGAGGGTGAAGGATTCGAAGCGTGGCAGACCAACTGCAATTCTCCAGAGTTGGGCGTGGTCTACATGAATGCACCCGCGACCAAGAAGACTCCATCGCAGAGCATTTTTCTCAAGTCGTTCGCCTCGGGCTCGCAGACCGTTCAACTGGCTAAGGAATTGGGATGCGACCCCATCTCTTGTTACACCGGGACAGGCAAGACTTTGGAGCCGGTCACGTTGTTTCAAAAGGTAGGCATAGGGCGACTGGACATGTTCGTGCTTTCCCCGACACAAAATAGCAAAGAGGTGAAGGACTTCTTCACACAGTGGAGTTCGGGTAAGGCCTTTAGCAAAGTGAAGACCGGGGTTAAGGTCAATGACAAAGACGGAGAAATAACATTGCTGGATGCCGTGTCTATCTGTGCATTGATTGTATGGCAACCTTGGGATCCAGAGGAGGACATTGTCAGAGTCCTTTTCCCTGGTAACACACCACAAAACAAAATCTTAGAGGGTCTGGACAGACTTAAGCACCTGGATTTCCTAAAGTACAGAGATGTTACCAAGAGGAGACTTCTAAATGGAGGTAAACCTGCTCCAAAGAAGAAAGCCAAAGCCATCCCAAAATCTAACGGCCCTACTACCAGGAAATCCTTGTCATCTACCAGAGAAGCAAATGCTTGTGAAGATGGAATTCATTGTAACACTCCCCCTCCTTCACCGACTGGTATCTGCACTGATGGTGTTCAATCCAGCAATCTCATTGAGTCTACTGGATTCATTCCAATTGGTAAATGTGAAGATGGTGAACACTGCAACACTCCACCCCCTGAAGGTGTTTGTACAGATGGCAAAAATTGTAATACTCCCCCACCAGAAGGACAAGTATGTGAAGATGGTGAACACTGCAACACTCCCCCACCAGAGGGAGATAATTCAAATGTCTTCATTCCAATAGGCAAATGCGAGGATGGAGAGAACTGTAATACTCCTCCACCAGAAGAGGAAATTTGTACCGATGGCAAACACTGCAACACTCCTCCAATAGATGGTGATTGTAGTGATGGTATTCACTGCAACACCCCTCCACCTGAAGAAGACGAAGCCAATGGTATTTACCACGAGGGGGGATCGGCTGACCCAGTCCAGTACCACGATGGGGATGCAGCTAATGCAGATGCCCCCCTCATGAGAGAGCCAATCCTGAGTGGCAAAGATGCTGCTTTTGGACCTCCTGATGTCAAGGATGAAGAAGAGATGGACGAGGCAAGTTCGTCTGGTCATGGAACAGCTTCTGCAACCCCAGAGCAGATGCAGAGTCCGCTTGACCCTCCTGGAGGGTTCGGCGTGGATCCAGATAGTCGAACCGGTGATCCGTCAGAACATGTCACCGATGCAAATCATAACCTGGAGTTAGCGATTGGAGGAGCTACTCCAGACGTGATTAATGATTCTTCTGGGGTAGACACGGAAGGTAGTCCATCACCGGATCAGCAGCACTCATGGGAGCCATCGCCCTTCGAGCCAATACCAGACCCTGCTCCAATTATCCCTCCCGATGTTATAGCTGACCATGGGGATAGCGACGACAAGATCCGAGACGAAGAGGGGAGCGCAGCTCAGGCTGAGATGATCTTGCATGCAGTTGAAGAGATACCAGCTGAGGAGGAATCATCTGAGGATGTCTCCCAGGAATCAGAAATTGAAGTAAAACCATCGCCACTGCCAGACGAGATACAGACAGATGTACCAACAGTGGATACCGAAGACAAGGAAGAAGAGTTCATGAAAAGGGAACAAGCAGCAGACTCTGAAGAGGATGTGATTGTCACTCGAGAGGAAACCAACCTTGAAGAGGAGCAATTCAAACCAGAGCAGGTCGCAGACAATGTTCAACTTCTAGAACAAGAAGATGCAGGTACAACTTCTCCTGGACAGGTTGAGGTCCAATTTGAAGAACCAGGAGATATTCCAGAACCTGTTATGGAAGAAGAAATGCAACCTCCAATGGAAACTTTTCCAACTGCTCTGCAGGTCGATGACGTCCATGTGGACAAACCCGAAGCTCCAGAGGAAACTCCAGAGGAAATTGAACGACGTGTGACAGACCTCATCGATGATAAGAATGACGACTTTCAAGTCGATCATTTTACAGGTGGTCAAGAGAGCGACTCACCCATGGAAGTGGAGGTCAAAGATGAGCTGTATGATCAGGAGGAGGATTCTGAAGGCACCAGTGTGGACAAAATTGGCATCGAAAATGTGCAACCAGCAAAAGAAAAGCAGAAAGTTGAGGAGGACACAGAGCTCAAGTTTCCAGACCAGCACGAGGAAGGAGAAACGAGGTTAGAAGGAGCAGGTGAAGTAGAACAAGCAGAGGGAGCAGCAGGTGAAGTACAACAAGTAGAGGCCGATGATGTCCTTCAGAAACCTCCATCAGAAGCTGTATTTTCAGAGGACTTTTCGGAAGAGAAGGGAGAAATTGAAGATGACAGTCTAGAAATGAGAACTGAAGATGACAGCTTGGAAGTAAAGGTTGGAACAACAGAGGACCATTCACTTGATGCAGTTTCAGAAGACAAAGATGCTTATCAAGAAAAGGAAAGTGGCCTGCTTTCTGATTCCGAAAAAGAGGACAACTTATCGGACATGAAAGATGAAGAGGTACTGCAGGAGAGACAGGAAACCTTTCAGGAGGAGGATAGCTTGGAAGCTGGGGACAAAGAGCACCAAAGTGATTCTCAAGAACCCCAGTCAGAAGGATCAGTGCAAGAAGAGGTCTCAGCTCCAAGAGAAGATCATTCCATTGAAGAAGATAAATTGGACATTGGAGATGAAAAGCTAGGCAGTGACATGATTCAGATTGAGGTGCAACCTCCAGAAGAAAGAGACAGCGAATCCGCTCCTTTGTCGGAAGATATCGAACAAAATGTGTCACCAGAGGTAGAGAGAGCTCCTTTGCAGCAGGGGGAAACGTCTTCTGGAGAGGATCAAAATTTGGTCGACATTTGCATAGAGTCTGCTCCAGCAGCAGTAGATATTAGCAAGCACCCTGTGGAAAAGAAACCCATTGAGCAGGGTGGAGGAGGAGGACACAACTCCGAAATCGAACGTATCTTTGCTCAGCCAGAACCGCGTCTCCTACATGACGATCACCAGCTGATCACAGAGTCTCAGAATACCTCTGATGGGGTGATGGAGATCGAAGACGTTTCTGCGGCATCGGAAGAGATTCCAGTCGAGGTGGCAACCTCGGAGGAATCTTCACCACCAGTGGTGACACCTACCCCAACCACACCAGAGACGCCTACGGTTGTATCAGTTATCCCGGAGAAAGTTACTCCTAGCAAAGAAGCGGATGCACAGAAACCCTCGGCCAAAAAGGTTGGTGTGGGCAAAAAGAGTGCAAAAGATGCAAAATCTGATTTGAAGAAACCAGCAGAGTCTAAGTTAAAGACTCCCAAAACAACTAAGGGAGACAGAATGAGTAGGACCGCATCGTCAGGAAAAACCCCTACTACTACTACTACCAGGAGAACCGCCGAGATGAAAGGTGATGCTAAAGTAGGTTCAGCTAGAAGGTTACTAGACCGGAAACCTGCCGCCAAGAAGACAACCGCCCACCAAGGGGAGGAAAAGAAGACCGAGAAGGAAAGTACCAAACGGAAGATGGGTGTACCGGAAAAGAGAGCAGCTGGAACGAAACCAGCGGGTAGGCTTAGCACGGGTGGGAAAACCGACGTCCGGAAAGCTCTCGGTCCGGCCAAGACGACTACCACAAGGAAAGCTGAGACGCAGCGCCCCGGACAAAGTGGCAAGCCAAACGGTCCCACGAGAAAGTCAGTGGAAACCACGAAAAGGACGCCCACAGTGAAAACAACACGGACGAGCTCTGGAAGGGGAGACAGTAGGATGAACGGGGCAAGGAAACCTACCTCGGCAACAAAGGGGTCCACAGCGACCAAGACACAGTCCATTCCAAATTCTGGACCGGCGGTTTACGTCGATTTGACGTACATCCCAAATCACGGGGCGGCGGAGAACGTGAACTCTGAATTCTTCAGGCGCGTCCGGTCAAAATACTACGTGATGAGCGGAAACGACAAGTCCAAGCATCGGCCAAATTTAGCGGTTCTCGAGGCATTTCTGGAGGGGAAGATGAAGTGGGAGGACGTCAGTGAGACGGCGACCCTCATCCCTTCGCACGACGTGGACTGCATAAGGGAGTGGCAACTGAATCAACAGGTGGAGATAAACAAAGCTCACATCGAAGTATCCGTTCCAGCGACCAGGAGTATCGTACAAATGAAAGACGAAAACTTCTTCATGTATAAAGTTGAGTTTGACCAGAATGGTTTAGAGTGAAAAGTTGTAGGCGCGAGGAGGATGTGTCCACCACGCCATGTTAGTGCTTTATGAAAATGTATGAAATGTAAACATAATAATATCTTGGTTTAGTGACTTGCCAGGCGTGTGAGAGGGAATTCCAGTCGACAAAGTATGCAGCACCTAGTTTGGGTTTTTAAAATTATTTGATATGGCTCCAACTGGGAGATGAACTGATTTGATCTTTTGGTGAATGGTTCTGAGTGGAATGAACCTACAGTGTTCATGGGAATTTGCCTCACATGGGCCAAAAATTGCAGCTTGTAATATGTATTTCGACCTAAAATGGACTAATTTCTAGTGGCGGAAATGAAAAGTCGTGACAGCGTTTTGTTTATCCTCAAGTTTCAAATGAATTTAAGTGGTTGCGACATGTATGAACTGGTTACAGCTGGCATGAATGGTGGCAACATACATGAACTGGTTGCAAACAAACATGAACTGGTTGCAAACAAGCATGAACTGGTTGTAGCATGCTTGGACTGGGTACAACTGGCACGAATGGTTGTAATATGCATTATTTGGTAGCATGCTTCAACTGGTTACAACTGGCATGAATGCGACATATTTGTACTGGTTACAGCTAGCATCGTTGCAACATCATTGGCATGCATGAACTGGTTGCGACATGCATTACCCGGTTATAACATGCTTGAACTGGTAACAGCTGGCATGAATAGTTGCAACATGCATTAACTGGGTTACAACATGCTTGAACTGGTTTCAATTGGCATGCATGGTTCAAACATGCTTGAACTGGTTACTGCTGAAATGAACTGGTTGCAACATGCATAAACCGATTGCAACTGGGGTGAATTGCTTCCAACTTGCTTCCAATTTATGCTGGTAATGGTGGGAAATTTAACAAATGTACTCTGGTTACAGCAGGACCTGGTTTGTTAATACAATAGGGGATTAGCCAGTTCCAAGTGGCATTCTTGGAGAAACTTATTGGGTCGGACTGGCATTTCTTAGTATTCCGATCATACCTAGTCTGGAAATTTGCTTTATTGAGTTCAGCCTGTCCTCGAATCTTATGTCAGTGTACCCCTCCTGACAGGAGAATCGTCTGGAATGTCCGAGACTTGTATGGTCAGGTAAAACCTGCTTGTTGAACACAGGTTAGCAAAATTTAAAAAGAGGTCAACTCAAAAAATGCTGAAAAACAAAAAATCGAATGAACTGGATATACCACTGGATAACTTCTTGTTCGTTTAAAAGGCTCTCTCTGTAATCGCTTCATCTTTCTTAGAAAAGTTGACAATTTGTTAAAGTAAAAAAGAAAAAAGAAGAAAGCTACTGCAGCAAATTGTTGTTTAACTGATAGACGCTTTGAAATAGAAGCCAAACCAATCGTAGTAAAGGCATCCTTAGCTCACTTAGTGTAGTACAGTTTACACGAATGGTTGTTCATGACAGTGTCAAGTTTGAGAGAGTCTTTGTCAAACTTTTTACGTGATTACTTGCTGAATAGAATTTGTTTAAATTTTGCTGCTCATTGCCGTTTTGTTTTTCTCTCCCCTTCCAGAGTGGTATGCAAAAGTTTTAATTAAAACTAAAAGTTTCAAGATAATAATTTCTAATAAAAAAAAACCAATAAATGTCATCATGGTAAAAATGAGTTCTCTTATCCAAATTAGAAAGTAAACATAATGGGAAATTGAAAGAGGACGATCACACATGTTTAACCAGGTAACAATCATTCATCTTTTGTCAGTTATAATTTGCAGAGATGGAGAAAAACATTTATGAAAGGACAAATAATTTGACATGCCAGTTTTCATTATATTATTATTATTATTATCATTATTATTCATTGTGCAACATTGGGCTGGGAATACAGACAAGACCTGACTGACAGACCAAGGGTTGACCTTGATCCGACCTCAGGATTGCTTTAACCCTGGGAGTCGGGGTCCGGCAATGAAAGGTTTGTGAGCCTTTAAAATGCTTTTGGGGGAGGGGGCGGGATGGTCTTATTAAGCACATAGATGGGGGTTGTTTTACTTTGTGTTGGAAATTGAGCCAAACGGGAAATATCATCACATGCGCCAGGGTTCAATACTCCCTTATGTAAGCATTTGAGGTCAAGAGGTCATCTCGAGGGGAAACAAGTCTCAGCGTGGCTGACCGGTAATTGACAACGGATAACCTCCCTCGTTTCTGTTTCACCCCTTTAAGCTCAGTATCCGCTTTATTAAAAAAAAAAAAAAAAATATGGTTTGTGATCATTGTTAACTTTCATTTGGCAAAAACTGATTTAAATAAAATGTACCGGTATAAAGGGAATGTCCTCCTTTGAGCTGTCGAGTCAAATAAGTGTATGTGGGAATTTTACAATACCGCCAAGAAAAGAGGCTTGTCGTAGTGAGTTTTGGTGGCAAATTATTCCAGAGAATTAACGACACATGGATAATTGTAATTTCTTAAGTTTTGAAAAGAGTTCCATAAATCTGTCGCATATTTCAAAGACATTTCAATGTCATTTGACAACCAACGGAAGCTGTAATCTTGCCATCGGTGGGGGGGGGGGGGGAGGGGGGAAACTACAAAAACAAGATTGATCATGCAGTAAAGCTTTTCCAAAAAATTGCTATTAGTTTGCCAGTGTAAAATTTGAGTTGTGGAAGTTTGTTGATACTGAAATTTATTTTGCAATGCTACCGTACTTTTTTAAGTGTAATAATTTTTGTATCTAATTTATTTTTTTCTATATTGCAATATCATTACAAGTTCATTCTTCTTCGTTATGCAAACTGCGAAATCGCTCCGATTTTTTGGCATCGTTTTGTTGATTCGTGGCTTTAATTTAGAAAGAGAGGTTTTCGCCTTTTAAGAATATTTCTGCAAGTAAAAAAAAGTTTCAATTGCATCCGCGACGACGTCTGACCTAGAATCGTGATTTTCGTACCCCGCATTTGAAGGTCTGGTGGTCTGGATAGGGTCAATGGTTGGGGGGGGGGGGGGGGGGTGGGCCAACGTGGTGTAGAACAC
>JAODAG010338179.1:0-10311 GCA_027574785.1 Orphnurgus asper
GATTAATTCTGAATCCACCTCTGCCGGAGGACTGTGGTCTACTAGATCTCCATTCCAGGCCGAGAGAAACCATATTTATTTATACATGTGTATGCATAGGCTAGTGGATAGGCTAGTATCTACATACACAGGAGATTATAATTTATTTATTATGGTTTTAACATGATGCCTCAGACCCTACTCCATGGAATATAGTCACATGACCAGAGCAGCTCACACACATATAGCCTTGAAGTGTGCAATAGACAGTCAAGGGCAAAGTTGGTATAAACAGATAAAATATATAAAACTGGAAGAGCTAGTGATTGCATTATAAATAACAAAATATCGTGGAATAGGGGGTCTGCTGTAAATGAAATTTGAAAGTCGTGCATTGGAACGCCACATCGCTGCAACAGAACGATATCCTGCTTAAGTTTTTTTTTTTTTTTTAGCTTAGTAAGTAAAGTGTCAGACAGGACAAGTGCCCCTGAAAGCCACAAGAATCGAATCAGGCCTCACTTTTCCACCATGTATAAAGTTGTCTGTCAAGAGCATTTTTTAAAGGCATCGACACTCAGACAAGACAATGATATCAGACTATTCCACTCATTGCACAACATTTCTCTCTCTGTGAGAAGAATGTCTGTATTCTAATCTCCATCATTAAACTTTGAACTGAGTATCTCAACTAAAAAGTCTACCTTCCCTGCCCCAAGGAGTTGACCAGTTAGTTTATTCATATACCCTCCTCTCCCCCCTACAAATGATTGCTCTCTTTTCACCATTTAATATCTCCCATGGTATCAATTTATTTACAAGATTTACTGTTGTCCTTTACACCCCCCCCCCATTCCCAAGATATTCATTCTCTTATACCAAGTCTGAGATTCCTTTCCTTTCAGCCTACACAAATCTCCCAGAGGGCATTTTATATAATAGCTTATATAATCCTGTCTGGTCAAAGGACCTTGTCCTCAATCTTTGTCCTTGGTTGAGGTCAGCTGATAGACAGGGAGAGTTGACCATTATCAAATTAAGCTCCTTATCCTTATAACTGTCCTCATGGTCGTTTAAAGGGGTGCCATAAGTAATGTGCCTTTACATCTTGATCGACTAGCAGTAAGGTAGCCAATGCAAGCAGTTAAGTAGCATACTCCTTTAATCGAAGTAGGATTTAGGCTGGGAAAGCAGGTCAGTTCTTTCTTGGGTGGTCTGTGGTGCTCCTTTAAATGAAGCATCTCTCATTATAAGAAGCCTAGTATGAAGGCTTGCAATCAGTTTGAATTTCAGAAAAGTGTTAAATTTAGATGATGGTTCCCATTTCCTTGGTTCCAGGATTATGTTGTCCACAACTATAAGAACACTTCTTGACCACTATGACAGTCTTTAGTTCAAATTTAGATCTATCCTGACAGTGGACAGATGGTATTAGCCCAATCCATGAATGCATACAATTCTAGGGTCTTTTTTTTTTAGGGTAATTAGGTAGGGGGAGGGGGTGTATGTATCATTCACTAGTATCTTGCATTTTTATCCTGGGAAATATATACCACATTATAGGCCACGTTTGGCCTTCATTGCACAACATGGTATCCCTCCCTGATGGCTACGACCATTCTGTATGCATTAACAGATGGAGAAATATTCAAAAAAAAAAACACCAAAAAACAGTAAAATAGCTCCTGGGTATCCCCTATCAGCAAGTAGAATTGATGGTGATTACTAACTGTATTGAAGACCTCGAATGTAACCGTAAGCTAAAAAGATGATTCCAAGCATTTAATAAAAATAACGTTTACATTTTAAAAACATTATGTAAAATAAATTTGCATTTCTGCTTTTGCTTGTGGGATCAATTTACATGGATTGGTATAGTGTTGTACACATGCCATGGTTTCCACACTCAGACAAACTTTTGGAAGGGGGACCAATCCCCACCCCCTAGGGGAAACCCTGCCATTATGTACTAATTAAAGCTTATTACTCATTGGTTTGGAGAATCTAGGGACATAGCCATGAGATTTGAAAGGAGCTTAACTGCTGAAAATCGAGCTCAACGTAATGTCTGTAATTTGTTGGCGCATGGGGTGGGGAATCCCACTGGCTATGTTTTCTGGGATAATCTGAAGAACACATCAAGACACCAACTATTTTAACAGCATAATTAGCCCCCCCCCCAAAAAAAAAAAAAATCACAATATGTGACTTGCCTCGGAAGAGTATACAGACATTTATTCCAAGATGGCCTTCCAAAGACCAGTTGTCACTATTTAAAGGAAGTCAGCCAATATGTGACCTTGTCCTTAACTGAGGACAATTTATTGATTGGTCAATTAGCTGTCTGCCCTGAGGCAACAGACAGATGATCAGTGTCCTAAACAGGGCCACTTCTACTCTGTTCTGACCAGGGAAGGTAAATAAAGAAGGCTAGACCTTTGAGAGGAATTAATATGTAATCAAGAGGTGCTTTATTGTCTTTCAGGGAGGTGGGAGAGGAACTAAGCAAACAGCAGCATACAGCTATGGACAATGAAATACTTCTTGACCTGGACCACACCATCCACAATAAAATAAGAATTACAAAATATCACTACCATCTTATTTTGAGTTAAAATATATGACTTTCTAACAGAGCTGGCAATGGTGACAAGATACCTCTCTAGGTGGAGAGATACCTTGTATAATACCCCTTTTCTTGGTGAGACATTTGCACTATCATGGTTGTTTTTAATCACCAACAGCAGTTCTTTACCTGCACTGAACTCTCTAATTTCTACCTATAGGACAAACAATATTACAAAACAGATTAATGGCTTATCTAGATATGAAACCATCAGCTTCCATAAAAAACCCCAAGGTTGACCATATATTCCTTGTCAGACAAGGTGTGACCACTTTCAGTGTTAATTAAAACTAAACACACTGACACAAGGTTTTTCCTTATTGGACAAAGTGCTAAATTAGAATAAGGCCAGCCAGCCAGACAAGTATGTCAATGAACAACTTCTTGTTGGGACAACATGTTAGCAACCCGTAACAAATAGCCCAGATACCACCAAGCAGGGAGTTTCTCTTTCGGACTCGCAAATTCTACAGCTGCTGCAAACACAGACTGATGGAAGCAGACGGGGATGTACATTATAAGCTCTAGTTAGGTTTGCTCAAAGGCTCTTAAGCCCCGATAATACACAAAAACAAATAAAAAGTTTGTTTTAATTATTCCTCTAGAGATTGGAGCGAGAGATTGGGACCAGAGGGAGGAATGGAAATAAATCCAATAAGACCTAATCAGAATATTTCCCACCTCTACTAAGCTATACTTTTAAAGCACCAAAGATGGCCGCACCAACCGCGGCCCATAGCCCACAATGAACCCGAACTCACCTCTGAGCTGCTCTGTCTGTGTTTCCTTCGCTAGCGGCCGGACGTCGCTGCACTGGTCGTGTAAGGATTTCCTACGAAACGGGGTTAAAATTTTGGGCTTTTCAATTCGAACGATGGCCTCGACCTCACCTACGGTGGTGTCTGTGGATGGCACTTCAGCTGCGTTGCTCTCCTCTCCGTCTGCGGGGCGGCCCTCGTCGCCGTCGGACGAGACGACGACCTGCTGGCCCTTGAAACAGCCGCGCTTGTGGGCGATGAACTTGACGATGTCGGCGAGGGCGAAGCTGGTGTGGCAGTCCCCGCACTGGATGAGGTCGTGCTGCGGGGCCTCGTCGGCCTCCAGGGGGTCGGGGTCCATATCCACATCTGCTGCAGCGGCACCTGAAAGTAGACGACGGGGTGACGAGACGTTGTCAACTCTAACCTGGCTGCTGCCCGTGTAAACCTTAAATGGGACCTTAATAAGGAGGCTCTGTTCACTATTATTCAATGTAAGATTCTTCTTTCATATTTCAATAAAAGAACAAATTATTTCCAGAGAAACTCAGAAGTGACCACAAACTGTAAAGAAATTGACCTAACCCAATTTGGAGCATGCAATTTTGCATTTCTAATTGTGATATTATGGCAAAATAATTTGCGTGGCAAATTTCACCCATATCAAACATGGAACCAGACGAAACAAATCTTCGATCGTAACCTGTGCATGAACGTGAAGACTGACGCCAAGGTCTCTTGTCCTGCTCAGAGTGGTGGAGGCCGCGACCAGACCATGTCTCCGGAGTTGAATAAAAATTTCCTGCCCTGCCCTTAAGGATGACCACCGTGACGAGGAATTTTTGCAAATTAGTTTGTAATTGTTCACTGTTGAAATAATGGAAGAGCTTGAACATCTCACCAAGGTCCAACCTTTAAAAACGATGTCTGTAAATCCGCATGGCCACGTGTGGGGCCGTTCTGGAGTACTAACATGTAGCCACCGAGTGCAGATTGTTGGTATATATATATGGTACTTCACGTAAGACCACCTCAAATGTATCATATACATACATAGTCAACTATAAGTTAGTGGTAACGCTATTGTCTACATACACATGTACAAGCACTATTATTTGAGGTAGTCTTACATGAAGTAGAACATGCCAAATTTTTAGCCCACAGTGCACGAGCGGCATCTAGACTTGTTCAAGTCATCCAGACTTGTTCAAGCATCCTAGACTAGTTCAAGTATGTGTGTCACTTTGCTTCATATAGCGTGGGCCACCGGCGTACAATCGGGCGCAGTAGCTTTCAAATCTGATGGCCGTAGTTTGCCGACCTCCGTGGCACATTTACTCATCGGAGAGTGAAAATATCGGGGTAAGCAGTGCCTTGTCGAGCTCCACGCGAAACATTCCAAGACATGTCCGAGGCTACTTTTGCCGGGGCCGCTTGAGTAAACAGTTTACTGCCAAAAAATTGACAAGGAGCTTGAAGAGGGTTAATCGTTAGCCGATAATTATCCCTTTAACTCCCGAAAGGTACGTGTAGGTACCACAGATTTGTTCCGAGACACGTTTTGACTGGTTCAACGCGGGCCTCAACACTGGGCTGCTTAACACAAGCGCCCTCTCCGATAAGCAGCCATAGCAAACTACCGGAAGACACCTGCGGCCATTGGATTAGAAAATTACATTGCCTTGTGACATTGCGCTTGCACACTTGATGGCTGCTAATTTAAAGGTCAAAGCGAGCGGTTTGTCTTGCTCAGAGCATCACTGAAATTGTGGTACGAGAGAAGACGAAAGTAAGCTGTCAAATTAGCTTAGAAACATAAAAAATCGTTTCAAAAAGCAAAGTTGAAAAACAAAAGTATTCAACATTATCTTCATTTCTCGGATTGAAAGTTTAAAGTTAGTTTCACAAATTAACAGTTTTTTAATTAACAGAAGCATTTGATCTTTTCAGTTTGTTTTACTTGAAATGTATATTACGTAGGCTGTAGTATGTGTGGGCTCCCTCATTTCTTAACCTCACAAAATATCGTACTTTCGCCTCGATCTTTATACCTTGCACGTATAGATTAAACCGAAAGGTCCGATATATATCGCAGTAAGGGGAAAGGCATTTCATTTTCAAGTTGTTTGTACCATTTTGTCGGCCATAAATACTGGATTGTGTGGTAAAGCTTCCCAAAAAAATTTGCACATGGATGCAACATTGTTAACACATTAGTCATACAACTTTCCTTTTTGGGTAGATATAAAGTGACTTATAATGTGTCCAAGGTTAAAGGAACAAACACAGATATTGCGTACTTTTAACATTTTACCGTCGTAGGCGTGGTTGCCATGGATTACAATAGGAAGTGTCTTCGATTAATTAATTGTCGACAAAAACTGTATCCTAGCATGATTGAAACGTATGGAACTTTGCTTACACCTGCCATAGGAATGCTTTCTCTAACTTTACACAAATTAAAACAATGCCATCTATTCTTAATGGAATTCCATCAGAGGTTGTAGCATAAATATTATTAATTGGCTGGATATAGCTACACCATTGAGAGACCAGTCGCGGGCCAACTTTTCTATCACGGAGGGTAAACATTTTGACTTGAAAGATGCGGTGAAGCCGCATGGGAAACTGGCATCAGGATCAGTCATTTTCCAGTTAAATAAATATATATCTTGGCCTGATTAAAACATTAAAATCATTCTATAAGCATTCTTCATGGGCCAATTTTCTCAGCCCCCGCAGGCTGCATGTGGGCCACGCCCTGAACTAGACCAAACCTATCGCACAAGGATCCACAATTTATACTAGTCATTTATGTTGAACCTTCAACAGTAACATGAAAATATGACAAATACATCCAACCCCTCTACTACTATAAAGCAAATCGCGAAAGTGCATGACACTCGGAGAAAATGGTTTTGTCACTGTCAGCCATGTTGCAAGGTCTTCATAACAGAGCAACGGTTTATGACCTTTGTCACTAGTCTCTCCACCTTCTTCCGGTCTCTCAGACGTTTTAGCAGTTTTTGTTCAGGCGACCCCAGGTGATAGCAGTCGCAGACACGTCTTGACCGGTTCATGCGGAGCTCCCCGGCGAATAAATGTGCCGTGATGTCACGGAAAAACTACGGTGGATACGTGTGGCCGTCAGATTTGAAAATTTAAATTGAAGCCCAATCGTATGCCGGTGGCCCTTCGCTACGGTGGCTACGTACGCAGACAGGTCTAGGATACCGCGCTGGTGTACTGTGGGATGGTTTAACGGTGGTGTGAAGGATATCCAAATCTTTCCGAATCCCCTCGTATGACAGAACATCGAAGAGCATCGAAGATGTGGAAGATCAATCGTTTGCGCATATTATATTACTCTATTCCCCTCGTCCTACACATTTCGCTGTATTCACGACGACGACCAAAAATGCAGAAGTGCGTCGCAATTACTTGCCACATTCAACTTTTAATGTACAATCAACCGTTAGTGATCACCAGGTGTTAGTTTTTAAATTATTATTCCACAAATTGATATTTCCTGCCTCATAACTGAAACGATGAAAGGGTAAAGTAAAGTTAGCTTTCCCCTCAGAGAGTGTACGGTGTCCAGAGGTTCAATTAATATAACCCAGGCTTGAACAGAACGCAACTAGTATCTGCGCATTAATGGTCGTATGTACCGCGTACACTACATGTTTGTTGGATGGGGAAGTTAAATGGCGGTCCCGGGATGCATCATGGTTCCATGCCTGGGCATTGGTTTTCGGAAATAGAAGGCTACTTTCTCTTCATTAATTAGTAAGTGTACACTTAGACTTCATTTCGTATTTTGACTGGACATTATTTTATTACAGGTAAAAAAGGGTTGTTAGTGTATAGTAACTTTATAGTATCCTGAATTTAAAGAGCAGACATTTGTCAGTACCTTTTTATTTTTGCAGAAGAGTTTTAAACATGCACTCGCTGCGCTCAGAAGTAGCTGTCTCTTTGCTCGAACAGAGAATGAACACAGTAAGTAACAGGAATGAGTGCGGAGCACCACGGTCCACGGTACATGAGAGAATTGACTCGCTTCACAAACTCGCGATCAAAAGGCAGGCTATATACTCGATATTTTACGAGCATATCGAAAACCAGCCTACGAGGGTTGGACGATGCATTCTGCAATCGTATAACGTAAAACATATTACTGTATGCGACACTACCTCGCTGTGGCGTGACAGTTAACGAGGCTTCCATCGCTGAAATTCTGCAGTTACCTGCATGATCTGTTTAGAATTTCCTGCTTTCTTGGCAGAATTTACCCTAAAAAGTGGGGGGGGGGACATTCTAGTATAAGGCTGTCACAGTTTAGGTCGTTTCTAGTGTCTGCTTTTCAGTTTCAGACAGGCATAAAAGTGACCTTTACCTTAGCATGAAACCACAGGTATTAATGCAACCTCTGAACATAGTTTCGTTGGACTAATTCCAATTCCATGAACTCCATGAACTGTGTTGCTAGGTACTTCCTTCAATGTGATTTGTTTCCAAATTCAACATCCTGAAGTGACTTCTCTACGTATGCCTTAATTTGGACCACATCAATGTCAAGCACCTTGAATCGACGAATATAAGGAGAAATAAATACCCGATCCCTGAAATAGCAGAGCTCGAACATCCAGCTTTTATTAAAGATCGCTTGAACTCGATGATGGCAGTGTTAGGAACTTCCAAACCGTGACATTGAATTTTAGTATACCTCTGTAAAAGTCTTAATTGGCCACAAATTTGTAGCCCGCTCAATGGTTCTAAGTTTCTTCAAAAATGCTCTTCTGAGCTAATTTCATCACATGCAGCTGGAGAGGATAATCATTATAACAAGCAGGAAGGCAGCCATGAAATATATCCATTTGACCTTTGACCAATAGTGACCACTTTTGAACTTTTCTATCATGTATGGGGTCAAGATCACTTCACTTGAAATCTCTGTAAAGGAGTAGGGAGGAATTACTGCATTGTATACATACCAGAAAGTATCAATTCTTTGCATTCCTTTCGTGGGGGTACATCGTGACATCCATCACGATATGTTACAGGTATCTCTCCTTAATTTAAATGAAACACTTTTACCGGTGCCTTTAATTGCAGGTGGATTATATAGGATTAAGATATTCTAAAATAGATGAGATGAAATTCTGCCAATAATCATCTTGCAAAGTGCTTTGCCTTTTAAACAAAGACAAGATTGGCCATTATACCCTCACATTAAAGTTGGAAATTCAAGTTACAAGATTATATTTTCTTCTCTAATTGTTATTTCCTTCCTGCTTGTGTCCCTTGGCGGGATGGCATTGACCAAACATAAAAATTAGTTCATATATAATATAGGATCAGCTTTCCAAGCTGTCCTTGCAGGAACTGTGATGATTAAGCAGCTGAGACAGAGAAGGTGTTTATGTCAGCATTCATTGACCATTGGCCTAGTAAAATGTTCAATCAAAAAGATGTCGAATCAGTTTCCTGAACTTGACTTGTGAGGTGAGTAATCACAGAAAAACAGTTTCATAATCTATACATAGGTATATATATCTTATTACACTACGAATAAGTCACACAATCGAACATGATACCTTATGAGGTCAAGTGCTTTAGCCACGACCATCGTTAGCAACATTAGCCACTTCAGGGGAAACCCCTATATTTCGAAGGACATTGATCATACAACTTTGACCTCTGTCGACCTCCTGCCTCCACCAACAACAATAGGGGTTTTAATTGTACCCACTATTAATGTGGACCTACATACCAAATAAGCAATTTGACCAAAGCTGTATAATAAGCAATTTGACCAAAGCTGTTATGTTTACAAGGTTTTCAGAGTATGATCTATGTTGACCTCAAATGACCTCTACCACAAGCAAAGTTCTGAGTAAGGTGGACCAACAAACCAAATATGCAGTTTGCCCAAGCTATATAGTTGTGGAGTTATCGTTTCTACAAACTAAGGCATCACGCCACACGCATGAAACATGATCGCATTTTCCTGCATTCAGTTTTTCATAGATAGTCACCACTTTTTCTTCCCTACATCCTTCAGACAGAAGTATTAAACTGTTATGAGTCTTTCAGTAATAGAAGTATCAAACCAAAGTAAGAACGGCTGGATCTTGGAGAATTATCAATTACGCAGTTGGAGATGATAATACGGCCAATAAATGTGGTTCTGTCAACTTCCTGGATTTTTTTCTTTAGATTTAAGGATATGAATTTATTATACACTTGATAGAAAACCCATAAATACCAAGGTTGCATATACCGACTGTAAATTAATGTAGGTTCCCCCCCTCTCTCTCTCTCTTGAATGTCTCACTTAGTAATATAGGTTAAAGGTTATTCTAATATAAATCTGTGGTAGCGGAATGGGTACTCTTATACTACCATTGAGATATATACGCACACCCTTCATATTCCAGCCTATAGGATCTGGACAATGCTCAACATGGTCTACTGCATAAACACTTACTGTCTATTTATGTCCTGGAGTGGCCTAGCACCCCGTCACAATGACACAGGCCCGTAGATTTTTGCCCACATTGGACAAAAAGCAATACCAATAGGCAAATTCTGTTTACCCTTCCATTTTCATTGTGCATGTCCAATAATGCATATCTTTCACTGTGTTCCAAGGTTACTACATACCGAGTGATGTGGCATGTTTTTCGGTCTGGGTCCGTGGAAATGGGAATTACAGGTATGGGATGCAAACAGAGTCAGTCCCTAATATATACCTATGTATGTTCAACAGGTGGGTACATGGCTTGTCAGTCCTTGACCGATGATTACTTTACAGTAAACCACTGGTTACTATATTATATATATATATACATATATATATATATATATAGATAGATATATATATATATATATGTATAGGCCTATTATATAGGCTATAACATATATTATATGTATACATATATA
>JAODAG010338190.1:0-33181 GCA_027574785.1 Orphnurgus asper
ATAATGATATAAAGTTAGTATGGTATTTCTAGGGAGTGTTTAATCAATCCATCATTAGTAACAATACTTTGTGTGAAATCAAATTTTGTGAAACTGAAATGTCTTCTTTAGGATTTACATCAATCTGTATTAACTTTTCTTTGGTTGATGTTTTAATAATTTTAGTTGTTTTAGTATCAAGCACTTTCTGCATGCATACAAATAATTTTAAACTTCCTAAGCATGAACAAAATCATCCAATGTAAATAGCATACAGGGTAACAGTACTTACCCTGCAAAGAAATCTTGGCAAATGAATATTTCTGGTAGCGTGGATGTGCTTAGTTGAGTCTTTGGCAATCAGATTTCATTTAAGCTAACAAATCTATATATTAACTTAGATACTTGACTTGAGATTTACTAAAATAATATAAGTAACCATGACAGCCATTCTGCTCCACCACAACAAAGGACTTAACAACAATTTTTTTAGTTTACAGTGCAAATGTGTTATCCTCAGAGTCATAAAATATGTTTAAGTGTGTGTAATCAATGTCCATATCTAGTACATGGGATATATATATATTTTTTTTTAAATTTATAAATGTGTCAAATAAGAAGAAAAAAAATGTTCAAAATGTATCCGTTAAGTCAATTTGTCATGGTGGGACTGAAAGCTCTGTTATCTATTTGCAGATTTGTACTTTAATTGCTCTGTTCTTCCACGCCCATTAACGTTGTTCGACCGATAACTAACATTTATTAACTCCCTATAGAAGGTGCAACCCAAAATACTTTTTCCAAAATGATCTGGCACATCTTTAAAGTTTATGTGGAAAGAGATTATTTTTTAAGAGATTCATGTAGTTTTAAGGCAGAATTTTTATTCAGTCTTTGCAAAATCGGTAATAACTGCAAAACTGTATTAACTTGCACGTCATCATAACCCGAGTGGAATGTCCATCTGAGGATTATTAACTTTTTTTTTTTCTCCTTATAGACCTCAATGAGTGCATCAGCTCTCCGTGCCGAAACCGTGGCACTTGCATCAACTTGGTCGGACAGTTTCAGTGTATTTGTCAGAGTGGTTTCGAAGGAGAAACCTGTTCTCAAAGTAAGTGTTGTTTTATAGAGTGCATGATAGATTGGCCGAATGGTTCTCTCACAATATAGGTACACTGTGAGAGTTGGAAAATTTTGTTAGGTTAGTTGCCAGATTTTCCTTCGGCCAATTTCTACAATCCGTCACAGTTGTTGTTCGCATGACTGATCAGAAGGTATAAATGTTGTACTCGAAGAAGGAGAATTTAATATTAGTAGAGAGTGTGTTTTTCCATCTTCAGGTGTTGAATATTTTCTGAGGTATCAGAAACATCATCCTTTGCTGCAATCCCCTCAGTTAAAATGCTGTGGATTTGCTATTGTTTGAAACTTTCACTCCAGTACCCTCACAATAAATGTTATAAGTTGTCCATTGTTTGAAGTTGTTTGTTTTTAAACTTTGTACATACTATTCAACTTGCATGCAACCACTGTAAGATTATATTGTGGTGAAGAAATTGCTAGAACAGTCAATTGAATAGAATTAATCACTCAGTAGAAAAAATAATGTTTACTCAAAGTTGGAGACTTGTTGAGTTTGTTGTTGGACATTGACAAGACAGCCATTTGTGCCTGATTTGTCTTTTGTTTTACTTCAAATGCAAGACTGCTTCTTCAACTTTTGACCTCTCTTTTTACTAGACATTGATGAGTGCGCCAGTAATCCCTGTCGGAATGGCCAATGTTCTGACAGCATCAACAGATTCTCCTGTGCCTGTGATTCTGGATTTATTGGAAACTTTTGTGAGAGAGGTAAAGTTAATTGTTCTTCTTTTTATTGTTCCTAACATTTTGCTGCAGGTTTCTACTAAATTTAAGTCTTCAATCAAATTTGAGTTTTCCTACCAATGTTTTTCCAAGTGGCCTATAAATTTCAATTGATGTGATCGGAAAAGCGTGAAAAGCTCTCGTCTCTGACAACATCATCCGCAAACTACCTCGTTGCATGTTACATGAATCAAACTCAATTGTGAGTGTAATTTTCTTATCTCTATAGTAACAGGCTTATTGAAATAATCAGTAGCGTTTCATCAGAGGTCCTTTATCCTCATAACTGCATCACAAGATTTATATATATACATGTTTTCCTTTCGTCTGTTATCCAAATTTTAAAGACTGAAATCGGTCTCAACATTTGATTTCAACATTATCCACAGAAATCAATGAATGCAACTCATTGCCGTGTTCTAACGGGGGAGTATGTACCGACCTGATCAACGGCTACAGTTGCAGTTGCCCACCCGGCTGGTCAGGTCCCCAGTGCAGACGAGGTATGGACTATCAGGGCAGTTTGTTCAGCTCTGATGATATATATGGCTGTAAGATTAATTTGGACCAATAAAATTTAAGTTGTGAAAGTTGTTAACACTGTCCTGTTGCAGGAATGGATGCTCTGTAAAGGTTTCACTGGTGATTTAAATGACAATGTTGATCAAAAGCTGTTTGAGCAACTCAGATATCCACTCTTTCCGAGCTATCTTTAATTGACACTTCAAAAGCCTTTGCATGTCGATCAAAAAGTATGCTACCCTCATTCAGACACCGTAAGGTTTCATCGAAATGAACACCAATAATTTCCTCCGCAAATGTCCTAGTCTTGTAAACCAAAACTTTGCCCTCAAGGTGAATTTGATGGTTGACTAGGAAAGATTTGAGATGATGTGAATACATCGTTCTGTTTTTTTCCCTTCACATCATGTATCACATGTTCAAAGTTATAAGGTCCTTCTGCTGTCTGGCCTTAATAGCAGATTTTTACAGTTTTGACAGTTATGACAATAAAAAAAAAAATTTACTATTATTTGATAAACTATCCTTTTTCTCAAAAGAAATAATACATATCTGCAGCTATATTTTCAACCTGTCTGACAAAGTAAGACAATTGTTTATCTTGAGAATTAGAAATTAGGACTTTTTACCTTGGTGGTCCTTTCTCTCTCTCGGGGTTTGAATGCTCATTTAATCCGTTTTCCTCCTCGTTTTTGCTTCACATTCAAGACGTCGACGAGTGCGCCAGCAGTCCTTGCCAGAACTACGTCAGGTGCATAAATGGGGTCAACATGTTTGAATGTGAATGCCGCCCTGGATATCAAGGGGTGACCTGCAGCGTCGGTGAGTATCATATCGTCGTCGATATTTCGCTGAAACGACGATAGTCGCTGCGCTGTGTAGGGTAAAAAGGTTCCATTTTTGGAAACAGTCAATGTGGTTCAAAAAATTACCAAAATTAAAGGATAATTAACCCGAACAATGACATGCAGAAAGAAACAATCGATGCTGGATATCCACCCGAGGATGGAAACAGGCATAGGCAGTGCCCCATATATGGTTTCCACAGCATTTGACAGCTTGCTCTTTTTCTGTCTGCTAGAGGGATATGTACGTTAACATATCCGACATATGTTTCTGGTGGGGAGATTTGCCTTCCCAAATTATATCCTGGAGTTCATTTATTTTGGGTGGCACTGCTATGTGAAAGTCCCTGCTCGTTCTTAATCCTACTGTTCCTCGTACCGAGGCCCATTATCATCGTAAAGCAATTAATCCCTGTCCTATTGTTTCCATAGATACCAATGAATGTCTCAGCAACCCGTGTAGGAATGGAGGCCAATGCATCGATGACATTGATCGCTTTAACTGCTCCTGTCTGGACGGGTACGGGGGTGCGACCTGCGAGGAAGGTAGAACGTGGGACTTAATTCGTGGGGGTCGAGTCTATCGAACGTTTATATGCTTCATATCATCAAAAAGAAATAAAATACACTAGCCATTCATTCTGTTTTTTGTCAATTGAATGCGAGTTGGTAGTGCCGGGCTCACGTTTGTCAAAATGCTACCATTTAATATCAGTTCCATACACTTTTCTTTCTGGTTGTTTCTACTTTGTAGCTCTATTGTCGCAGCTCGACAGCTGTTTATGGCCGCCGCTTCCTGTGTCTGTTTCTCCATGTTATCATTGAAAGCTCTACTGCTCCTTGGGTCTAAGACTGATTAAGCTAAAAGTTGACAGTCACTTTGTCGATGCTCGTACGTGGAAAATAAATCGGAGGTCACGAGAGGGTGAAAACCCTGATTTGATCACTATTGTCGAAAGAGATGCGGTCTTTAGGGGGATGCTGACAAACTATATTCTGACCGACTTAAGTAACTCTCTACGGGATGTAACCTTCCGGTGTAAATGGGGTGAATGTTCTATCACAATGCTCCCAGATTAAGAAGGGTTTGAAAGATAATTATTCGTGCCACTACTCTGTCAATCACTGTCGTCAATGCTTTTATCAATTCGCTTTGTGCTTTATCTTTTTCTGCCTTGCTGTCATATATTTGCATATTATTGTCATTGATCTAGAGGCCATTATTTTACAATATAAATTGATTTCTTTTATCTCTTTGAAGAGCATATATTCAGCATTATTTCAGGCCTATCCAATTGGCCAAACTTTTGTCTTCTTTCTGTAAATAAAGCAAACCATATTATATGTGATGAATTAGCTCGCATAATTTGTTTTGTAGACTAGAATGTGATTACTTCCGAGTGACTTTAACATGAGTCTGCTAAATATGCAAATTTCCATTGATAAGTGCATTACCAATGGATAGGTACATTACTTGAAATTTACATTACCATTGATATGTTCTATTCCATTGACTTGTTGTACATTACCATCGATATGTACATGTACATTACCACATGTACATTAACATAAACATATATTACCATTGATTTGTACATTTCCAATGTACATTATCATTGATATCATTTGAATAATCTATTATTTTGTTTTTTGGGAAGGGGATAAAGGTTAGAGTATATTTTGATTGTATTTGTACTTTTAAGAAATTTTCTGTACAATGATAATTGATGGTACGCTTGTCACTTGTCACGTTATTGTAAAATACAGGTTTTTCATATTGTTTTGTGTCCTCTTTTGTCTCAGTTGTCTTAGAACTTTAGCTGGTGAAGGTTTTCTGTTTTTCTTTATATTTCTGCTGCTTAATGTTGCTTATTCCTACCATTGCATTCGCTTCCCTCATCTTTCTTCTTGACCATGTTTTTATTTTGCTTACATTTTTGAATTTTTTTGTCAATCCATGCAAAAGCTTAATACTTTTTAGATTATTATATTTGCCTTTTTAACAAGCTGTAAAAAAAAAAAATTTTCAGACTGTAAAATTAGTTTGATATTTATTTTGTTTGCACTATTGCCTTTTGAAAAAGTTTGTGTTATGGCAAGTTTGTGCCATTTAATCAAATGTTGTATGCTTTTTGGAGGGTGGAGGGGTTTGGTAGAGTATGAAAATAGTCGATGAGGGAGAGGCAGGGTGAAGTAAGAATTTGGGGAAGAAAATTTTGTAAGCAGCTTTTCTGTTCCATTTTCTGTTGAGTAAAAGAGGGGTAGATCATGCTTTGAGGGAAGAGGATAACCATATGTAGGGAAATGTTGCCCTAGTTTTGGAAGTTATTGTTTATTGAAATTTTACGTATGGTTTTTTTTTAAATAATATCTACCCGAATTCAGATATCTATGAATGTTCCAGTAACCCCTGTCAGAATGATGGGCTCTGCATTGATGAGATCAATCGCTTCTCGTGCAACTGTATCAGTGGGTTTCAAGGAACAAACTGTCAAACTGGTAAGTTATAGTTCGTGTTGTCTCGATACCTTTAATGCTTGTCTTAAATTCAGAATGAGCAAATTTTAGGAATGAAACTTTGGTAGTGAAACCTTAGAAATGAAATCCTAGGAATGAAACTTTACGATTGATACTTTGGAAACGACACTTTACGAGTGGCATGTTGGAAATGAAACCTTAGAAACCTTTTGGAATGAAACCTTAGAATTGAAACTTTACGAATGACACTTTTGGAATGAAACCTTTGGAAATGACACTTTGCAATTGAAAGCGTTCTGTGAAAATGTGTGATGTGAAATGCTTTAGAAGATTTCATGACTAGGATAATGTGTGATATATACAATCAAACTGATTGATTAATTTGAATTTGACATTTACTCTACCTGGCATGTCAAGAAGAGTTTTGTATTCTAAGTTACAGGCTGTAAGAATGACTAAAACTTAATTTAGCAAATGGTTCTACATCACTATCATTTCTATAAATAAAACCAGGTTCAATAGTAGATTCTGTAGTTTATGCTTTCTACTTCCCTCATTCCATCCAACCTGTCTTAGTGATTGTGTAGCTGTTGGATGTAACCAGATACCTGCTATATATTTGTTTATAATAAATTAGTTAATCAAGATTATTTTTTTCAATAAGCCTGGTATACATTATTTTTTTTTGATTTTGCTTCTTGAATGCTATAATTCCATGTCTCAAATGGAATCATGAATATTGAGTGAAGTTGCATCAACCTTTGTATTCTAATTAGCTGGGATCGGTCCTCTCCCATTAATATATTCCCTCCAGATATCAATGAGTGCGCCAGCAATCCCTGTCAGAACGGCGCCACCTGCACCGACCAGGTTGCAGGGTTCTTTTGTTCCTGTGCTCCAGGCTGGAGGAATCTGCTTTGCAATACAGGTACTGTTAACAAAAAACGCATCATTAGTGCAAAAAGTCGCAGGAATTTTAAAGAGCATGATTTAACGCGTACATTTAATCCCGAGGTAGTTGTAGTGGCTAGGCACATTTAGGGTGACCACTTTTCTATTAAAATAAAGTCATCAAGGGAAGGTTTTGTGAAGTACACTCCATTTGCTATGTTATAGACTTGGTAGGAAGCAACATGCACTTATTTTATGTTATCATGTAAAAATATAAGGTAGTTTGTGTTTTTAATATTTATCGGAAAAGTTTTGTTTGACGTAAATTGCGGCCCTCTGTTGCAGACGGGTTGGCCACTCTTGCTGTAGATAGTCTCACCAGAAAAAGACTGTTATTGAACATGGTACATTAATTAACAGGTACATTAATTTAGACCTAAATGAGCCTTAAGCCTTGTAGCTTTTAACATGTTTAGCCATTGTTACGGTAACTAGGCACATGCGAGTGATACCCGGCATGTCATTTCATCAATTGAATGTAGTATTGCCATATTATGCTGTTTTGTGCAGTTGCAAATTCTCACACGGTTTTGCATACCTAGAAGAGTACTTTTACCAAGAGGCAAGATATGCCTTTTTGCCTTAATAATAACCATTATTAGTGTATGTAACATTTTAAGCACATTAATGTTGTGTTTATTTTTCTTCTACATTTGAGACTGGCTTTAAGTATTCATTTGGAGACAGGTTGCTTCTGATTGTATCTTGCGTACCCATGATATGACATATTTCGTATCATATTTCGTGGTCACTGAAAATTGTTTTATTTTTATTATTCATGCTTTGTGAGTTATATTTATTTTTCAGATATTAATGAATGTTCCAGTAATCCTTGCTTGAATGGAGCTACTTGTGAAAATTTGGAGAATGACTATAACTGCATTTGTTCATCTGGCTGGATGGGAAATAACTGCATGAGTGGTAAGAGAACATAAATATTCATAAGCTTACTGGCTATTAGCCTGGTTCAGTAGGTGACCACACATTTACTGTCTGGTGAGAGAAGTAGCAAGAGTCTGTTGGAGAATCTTGGCTCGCCTACGTGGACATCGCAATGCTGCTGCTTACCCCAGAGTTCTAGCCCTCCGATGAGCAGATATGCCATGTTGCGGCAATGACATCATCGACGAACTACAGAAGTGACCTGCCGCCTCGGATTGGAAACTTACAGCTCACCATGAGGCTACGTGCCTAGACAGGTCTACAATAGTGCTCTACGTACTTTTGATAGCTTGTCGTTTAAGGGTTCATTAGATGGCGTCAACTTTTGTCCATTGTTGCAGCATGAACTAGTTGTTACGCTGTGTACATTGCAGAAATGTTTCTTCGACCTCGTTGTCTTTTTTGCGAGAGTGATAGTGAGGGGGGTGAGGAGAGTAAACGGGGGCCAAGGGAGAGGTAATGGCAGGAATAGGGGTGGAGTGGCAAGATTACAGGGAACAAATTGTTTTCTATTGAGAAATAAAACTTTTTTGTTTTATAACATAGCATATTCTTCATACCATATACCACATGTATATACCACATACAGTATGCCATCTACTACTTATACCATATATACCACCATATTCCCATAATATAACTCTGCCTTGTTTAAACGATTACATCATTGTTCATTGTTACCCATTGACGGTAACAATCATTTTCATTCGCCTGCAGACGTTAACGAGTGCAACAGTTCCCCTTGTCAGAATGGTGCGACTTGCAACAATGGACACAACAGGTACCAGTGCGAGTGTCCTCCTGGATGGCAGGGGACCAACTGTGAACTAGGTAATTATGATTGATTAGTCTTTCGTGTAATCTTTATTGATCGAGCGTAATCAAATGAAGATTACATAGAATGGCAATTTCTTCCATATCGGTTCTTGTTTAACGTTTTTATTGTTTGACCGTTCCCCTGTTTGTGGGTCACCCAAATAAGCATTGTCTATGATTTCCCATTGGACAACAAATCAATAATCTTGTCTTGAAAAAACACTTGTCGAAATGCATTATCATAATTAAAGAGCAGTTTCCATGGTAAATGTGGTTATTTCCATTGTGGTGATGATATCAATATTTGTCTGCACCCCCTATCAACTGCCTGGGAAGTTTTTGCACTACTCCTGGTATTCTTCTTGTTCCCTTCTTAAAGTGTCTGCATGCCCCCTTTTAAAAAGTACTTCTTGTGTACTTCATATATTGTAGCCATATACATAACTGTCAACCAGATAGACATATTACCTGTTGTATATGTAAATTACCATGTGGTAATTATGTACCATTTACTAGAAAAGAAGTTAACGCTTGTTCACACTTCTTGTGTTTCATTTTGTCATTCCGTTCTTTGTCTTTCTTTTAACAGACCTGACACTGACTATTGTAGTTTGATGCAAAATGTAAAAATTCCATTCATGCACCAACGTTAACCCATTCATTTAACTCTTGTAAAAATGGTCCAACACCACAAATAACATTGCAAGGCCTTTAATAAGAATTTTGATTTGAATAGTCAAAGAAAAGTTGTACGTGCACTCCTGTTTTCCTGCAGCCGTGTGTATCCTCACCCTTCTGTCTTCTTTCTTCAATCTCGCAGACATCGATGAATGCGCCAGTAACCCCTGTCAGAATGGAGTGACCTGTAACAATGGACAGGACCAGTACACCTGCACCTGTCTCCCCGGCTGGGAGAGCGGCAAATGTGAGATAAGTAAGTCACGCTATCGAACCACCGATTTCCCCCTTTCCTTTCACGAAGTTCTTTCTCCAAATATTGCTGCGCACGTGTTGGGAGTTTTAGCCATTTCCAGGTGAACATCTTTATAATAGTTAATTAAAGTATGGCAAGTCAACATTTTTTATTAACTTTGATCAAATTGGGTCTATATGACGTATGTAACAAACAGGTTAGGCATAATCTACGTGCACTGTTTTAAGATACAATCGTTGTCGAAGCCTATATACACTTGCTCAGACATCAGCATCTACATCATGCAATTACCTTGTCTCGATTTATTTAATAAGAAGAGTTTTCAAATTAATTTCTTTTGTAGCAGCTGTAACGGGCGGTTTTAAAATTTAAAATTGATATACTTAACAGTAATATGGAACATCTCGGGGCATTTCTGCTTTATTAAAACTGAACAGAGTTTGGATGTATCCAGAAATTGTTCTGTTATTGTTGTTGCTATTATTCTTGCATGATTGTTTTTGGTTCCTAGATATTAATGATTGTGACAGCATGCCGTGTTTCAACGGCGCTGCCTGCCAAGACTTTGTCAACAGTTACCGGTGTGTGTGCTCTCCTGGTTGGTCGGGGAATATCTGTAACTTTGGTGAGAAAATTGTGGTTTGCTTCGAAATTTGATAATCAAGATACCAAAGATTATTGGCACAGTATTGTGTAATTATGTGGTGTTTGAGTAATTGTCCATTTTTAAAACCATTTTGCTTTGTAACTCAACGCTCATTACAATGCCTTTACCAACAACCCATTTCTGTTTTTAATCATTGGCAGGTTTTTAAACTTCTACTTTACTATTTTGAAGTTTTGACAGTGCTGGAAGTTCCTCCATGTTAAGAACGTCCTCGCAAAATGCTTGAAAATTTTAGGGCTGTGTTGAATTCATTGTCACCAGTAGTTTTTTTGTGTTTGTTTATAAGAGTTACTATTTAAGCTGATTTAGTCCTTGACAATTTAAAGACTTATTTAAAATACAATGTTTTTGTTCTTCGTTTTAACGATGCATGGTGTGTAAGTTTTGCATTGATAAATTATTGATTTCAGTTTTTGTCTGATATCTTTTCAGATTTTCAAACTATGAATTCAAGATATATTAACCTTTGCTTTCGTTTCCTTTTCTTCAGATATTAACGAGTGTAACAGCAACCCATGTTTAAATGGCTCCACGTGTTACAACAGACTGGATAGTTTTGAGTGTCTTTGCATTCCGGGCTTCTCGGGAGTTGTCTGTAACATAGGTTAGTCGACAATTTTCTCTGAAACTCCTAAACTCCAAATATTGTGTTACTTTACCCAAAAATTTTGATTGTAATAAATATCTTATTGTTGTAATACGTTGTAATAAGCAGAAGATGTAACTTATTATTAGAGCAACGTTTCGAGTTTGTTTTCACCTAACCTGACCAATTTTTCTTTGAAATTGAATAGAAAGTTTAATTGTTAACAGTAAATACTGTTACAAGTAAATACTGTTTTTACTATTACAGTCAGTAAGTACTGTTACAAGTGAAAACCTGTCACCGTATTACCATATACTTCAATGAATAAAGTTCAATTTTATAAAAGTTAAGTCAGTATATACCAAAAAAAATACCATAATACACTTTGAGATTGATGTCCAGTTTCCTGTATTTAGTAACAAAAGATGACCCTCACACTTAAAAAACACAATAAAACCCCCCTCGGTGAGGTTATGCAGTTTTAGTGGATCAATCCGTGGTTACGAAGGCTTCCTTTTGGACCGATATCTTTACAGATATCAATGAATGCGCCAGCTTCCCATGCCAGAATGGCGGAACCTGCGATGACGGCACCAACGATTACGCCTGCCTCTGCCGTCCTGGTTACGGAGGAATCCATTGCGAACAAGGTAGCCTGAGCGATTTTAAATACTTTCGACTACTTTTAAACATTTGACAATTTTGTGTGAAACGATGGTATCGAACAGCGGATGATTCTTAAGATAAAAAACATGAAGACATTCGCCTTCTCTTGTACGTCTGCACGGGTAGTTAGAACCACCGACCTTTAAATGAAGGGTTTTCCCCTGAAAGAGTTTTCGAAGTTTTGAATAAAGTTGAAAGAAACAGTTGGAAAATGGGGTTTGGAAATTTATGCAAAGGAAAAAAACTGTCGCAGTGGTCTGCTGTAACTTCATTTTCATGTATTTTAATGTTTAGATTTTAATATTTTCAACGAAGATTTCTGGTGATCGTTCACATTAATGAAGGCTAGTGAATTTTATTTTCAGTATAGTATAGATTTAATATGTGTCTGAGAAGTCTCTCGTACATAATGTTGATAGCTTTGCAAAGTACGACAGTATGTATTCATGGCCGACAGTTTACAGTTCACCCCAATGCATTAGTTCTAAGAGATGCAGGTGTCGCCTTGGGACAGATTTTGCCAACATGGACGGCGTCCACATTTTGCGACGATGTTCCTTGATCTTTTCCTACGATCACTGTAATTAATATTGGTGGTCCATCACCATGGTTACGAAACAACCGTTAGTCACGATGTCGTCTTATGCTATATTTACAGAGGTTGACGAGTGCGTCAGTAATCCCTGTCGTAACAGAGCTACCTGCAGCAACCTTCTGAACCGATGGAGCTGTCTCTGCCTGCCTGGATGGAGTGGCGACACCTGCGAGACTAGTGAGAATCTTAAACGGCTGTACTTGAATGACAGATACACATAGAACATTTAGAGAATGTCTTCCTTCGAAAGATAGTTCTGTAGCGTGTCATTCTTTCAAACTCTTCAAAATTCCTCCATCAAAACAAGCAAAGTCCTAAGCCATAGTCACTGGCGAGTTGTAAGAAAACATCCTGCATGTCATAAAATAGCCCAAGCTCTTCAGATGAATCCTCACCACACTACTGTAGTGATAATAATAAAATTAGTCACCGAGGTCACATATGCTGGCAGGCTGTGGATCTTGTTTTCATTATCAAGGGGCTTCTAACTTGTATGCCCTTGAAAGGTGTTGCTTGTAGATGTCACTATAAACTATGAAGGGAATGTTAGAAATGTTAGAATTCACAAGTTTACAACCTTAAATGGATGTTACTAATTGACCTGAATACCGACAGATAAATATAGAATCTTAATGTTGCTGTCCTTTTCTCCATAGTTTTTAGCAAATGGTAAATATTATTTTACTGTGACAATGCAAGCATATTTAATATTACTTGTCTACGCTAATGCAGATATAAAATAGGTAAATAGGTTAATTCTACTTACATATCTTTCTACATACTTTGCTCATTCTGGGGAAATAAGTTGCCATAAGACCTATCATTCTCGCAGGATATCAAAGCAAGAAATTAAAACGGGAGGCATTTGCCTTGATACATGAATTGATATATTATATATGATGTGATTTATTATGATATATCTCTGCTGCATAAATCATCTCTCTCCAAATGTTTGTAAGAGGGAAATTTTTGTAAGAGTGAACAATACTGTAAGTGCCCTGGCGAGAGTTGTAAACAAGCGCATCTTTGACTTGTTCGCCATAGTACCACAGGGTTTTAGCTCTCCTCCTCCGACGAGTAAAATCTACCATGGAATGCATGACGTCAAACACGGGTGTTGCCATCGGATGATTATGTTACAGCCCAAGTATACACCGCTAACACCGGTGGCCGGCGCTATGAAGCAATGCAGGCTACATACATGTAACAGGTCACTAGTGGAGCGCTGTGCGTTAGCTAAATGGTTAAATTAAACATATAAAGATGAATGTGTTTTAATGGTGAGTTTTATAACTTGGCCCGTTTCTTTTGCAGAGGTCAACGAATGTAGCAGCGATCCCTGCCAGAACAGCGGTAACTGTATTGACGGTGCAAACTCGTACAACTGTGAATGCGAACCGGGATACCAGGGTTTCAACTGTGAAACTGGTGAGTGGTACCCATCGGAATGGTACCGTAAGTACAATTTTTATGGAGTACAGGCAGGTATACAGCATCATGTGATTATTACAAGTAGCAACAAGAGGTTGCCAGCTGATGTGAAAATAAAAAAATGTCTCTCCTAAAATAGCGGTTTCCCTCCCTCTGATTTCTCGTTGGTGACTACGTTACCCTGGTTATTGCTGTTAAATCTTGTTCTAGAGCACCTTCCATAGCTACTGGGCATTATCACGATATGGAAGGCATTCGATACAATTTTGTTTCTTTCTCCTGAGTGTGAAACAATGTATCTCTTAATTGTGTTCCCAATCAATGGACAAAGAAGTAAAGAATTGTGTCTGATGAAATTTGGCTGTATAGAAGTTTAATTCATTTTGCCGTTGCACGGGGCAAGTGAGTTCCGTCCATTTCACGAACTTACTGCAAACCGCGGCAACCGTAAACCGTCCAGGCCTGTAAACTGAGGCTGCAACATCGAGGATTGATAAGCATTCATCATCCTTACAGTCATTCATCCATATCTGTCGTCCCAGTTCTCTGTTATAGTGACGCTAAACCCCTCCTTCATCAATTTGCAGAAATAAATGAATGTTACAGTAATCCCTGTCAAAATGGAGGCACGTGTACAGACCTTCTGGACGGCTACACCTGTCGTTGCCTGCCGGGTTACACCTGGGATAACTGTGGTCAAGGTAAGGAAAGAATGTATGAACAAAAGGTAATTTATGATTACAATAGTTGTAAATGTATTTAAGAAAAAAAACCAGTGACCCTTTTGTTTGTCAACGTTTGAAATAAAAATATGTTGTTCTATAAGAGATCTTGCGTTATGCTTACAGAAAGTTTCTGATGATAGGGTGTTGATGGGGGGGTGGGGTGGTAAAGAAGAGGAATCCCATCTGTGTGCTTGAAGTACATCGTGAAAACTGTTTCTGAAACCTCATCTTTCGCTATTATCGTAACATTTTTCTGATGATTGCTGTTTATTATTCATACCTCGATTACCTCGATACCATATACCTCAATTACTTGGTTTTATTGTTCATTTTCATAAAACATGTTTTGCATTTTTAGTTGTATGTTCCCAGTCAGTTCCCAGTGCATGTTTTTCACTTAACAGTTGTATGATTATTGGAGTCCGTTCCATGCATGTATTTGGCTGATTTATTTATTTAGACTTAACTTGGTTTGTCCCGTTAGAACAGACGAAATCTGACATTTGATTAATTTCTATAATTAATAACTTAATCCAATAACTATTTTGTTAAAAATATATACGTATCCATGTTTGTTTGCTTGATTAGATATCGACGAGTGTGCCAGCAATCCCTGCCTCAACACCGCCAGCTGCCGCAACCTCCTCGACGCGTACGCCTGCATTTGTCCTCCTGGCTGGATGGGGACAAACTGCGATCAAGGTACACATTTTTTCAACAAAAAAATTGGGGCTAATTTAATAAAGGACAAAATACAGTTGGTGGTTTTAAGCTGCTCTGAGATAAATCCTTCAATATCATGGCAGCGAAAACTTGGAAGAGGGTTAATAGTCGTAAAGATTTCCATTGCGAACGATATCTTGTTACTTCAGGACGGACATTCAGCCTTTGTTGTCGATGTCCAAGCGTCCTCATAAGGGATAGGAAAGATTTAAACATTGGTTATATTGGTTAAGTCCTAGACAAGAATTTGAATTATAAAACCAGAGAGGGTGTTTTCCAGAATGTTGGCGAGCATCCAACCTTTCCTAACCGCCCCCATTAGTCGTCCGCCACATGATTATCATTTTCTTTGGAATGCCGACCGTTTCAGACCTTTCTGAGTCGGCCCCTCATGCAAGCGTCTAGTCGGGAGCGGAAAATTAGGATGGATGTTTGGATGAGCATGGATGGTTGCTCAAGGTGTGAATGACGTATCCACAATTTGCAGAATTCTATGACCGTCGGCTTAGGTGCGACGCAGCGGAAGTTTAAATGGGACTGTGGTTCATTTCAGATGAAACGGTGTGGTCGGATTTCTCTTAGAGATTTCTGTGATCGTTGTAAGATTACCCCCCGGTAGCCTGGCAGCATACATGGACTGTCTCCAGAATGATCTGTGCAAAATGCCCTCCGTACTGCAACGATAATAGTTATGTTGGGCTTTCAACTATTTCATTTTTTTGGTTTTGTACGTAAGATATCAACGAATGTGGAAGCAGTCCATGCCAGAATGGAGGAGTTTGTTCTAATGGCCAGAATGGATACACCTGTACCTGTATTAATGGATACACTGGGACCAATTGTAACCAGGGTAAGTATCTCCCCCTCCTCTAACAAAGGGTTGGTAGCACACCTTGTGAAGATAGTTATCGGATGATTAGTCTGTTCAGTGAACCTGTTGTGTTTTTATTCTTGTTTTCTCTTTATTTCATTTCTAATGGAGTGTTTTCTACCTTCGTTTTATATGCCTATGCTTGCTTCAAGGAACACTTAGTTTTGGTTAGTTTAGTTTAATTAAGGATTGGGAAGTTTCATAGTCTCTTAAAGAAATCCTCTCCGTCTTGATCCCAGTCAATTCAACTAGTTACATATTTGTCTGTTATAATAAAAATTGCAAAGATAATTGTTGTTGATGAAGACACAAATAATTATAAATTATAATTATTTTACAACCAGGTGATGTACCACTTGTAGACTCCCATCTAAGCAGTTTGCTAATATAAATTATTATGTTTAACTTAATTAACACTTTATCAAACTGTAAATGTCTGTATCTTACCATTCATTTTTGGAGGTCATTTAAAGGTTCTTTTGCTCTCCGTGCTTGGGGTTACGTAGCTTTTAAATTGTTTGACAAAACCTAGGTTTAGCATTTAAAGTTTATTTGATTTGACCGATGAGAACAAGTTTCCTTTTCTGTTAAGATATCAACGAGTGTCTAAGCACGCCGTGCCTGAACGGAGCGTCTTGCACCAATGGGCGCAACTTCTATGCCTGCTCCTGCGCACCGGGCTTCCAGGGAATAAACTGCGAAATCGACGTGGACGAATGTAACAGCCAGCCCTGCCAGAATGGCGGGACCTGCCAGAACCAGCCAGGGCAGTTTACCTGCTCGTGCGACACCGGCTGGACGGGTGCATTCTGCACCAACGGTGAGTGAAACGACGAGTTCGTACATCTAGGGGTTCCGAATATAACCCTTAAGCGCCCAAGTGGTCTGGCGAGAGCGACGACGAACACGTCTCGACCGGTTCGCTTGAGCCTCGACACTGCGAGCTCTCCGATGAGCAGATATGCCGTTGCGGCAATGGTGTCATCGATCAACTACGGAAGACACCCACGGCCATTTGATTTGAAATTTACAGCCCCGATCGTACATGGCTTGTCCTAGAGGCTACATGCATGAACAGATTTACGATGGGGCACTGTGGATGGCCGGGCGGGCGTCTAGGTGTTTAAATACTTCAATTTCATAGTAATTCCATCCAGGCTGCATGTTCTAGGTCTATCTTTGCCGATAAAGCGAAGTGTCTTTGCATTCCCAACGAACAACTTTTTAAGACTGATTTTGTTTGCATTCCATCCGTGGGTGAATATATTCATCAAGAATTGCAACTCTGTTTAGTAGCCAAAACATACTCTTCAATATTTCTGAACAAAATACCAGATCAATATCTGTTTACCTGATGAAAAGTGCCCAATGTAAAGAATTAACAAAATAATTTGTCTTCTTATTTCTACAATAATTGCTAGCCAAGCAACAATTGCCTGCCTCTCAATGGAAAGCACCATACTACCTCAACAAGAAAATGGTAGTTTCTATGTTATCAGCATGTTAACATCATACAATGAGTCACTTCCATATATACTCTTACTTCATTTGTAGACCGTGCTGGGTTAAGGTAAACTTTGATCATGTAATCTGATCGGCCAACAGAGCCTAGAGCATCCCAATTGTCCTCCGGCAAGGAACAGATGATAAACGTTTATCAAACACCAGGAGGAGTTTCACCCCACCCTCGAGCTCTGCTCACAGTGTAGATCCCGGGGAGGGGGGGAGCCACAGTACCGGGCACCGCAGCTACGAGGAGACCACTTAGCAAAGTGTTCTTAGTAACTTTACACGTTACACTTTAATCGTTACACGTTGGTGTTTGTTTTTTTCTTCTCCCCCGCAGACTTTTCCGAGTGTTCGAGTAACCCTTGCCAGAACGGCCTCTGCGTCGACAGGCAGCTTGGATACGACTGCGTCTGTGACTTTGGATGGGAGGGCGTCCACTGTGACACGGGTCAGTTAGTTTTACCACCTCTCGTGATGAAGTGAAGATTTTATTTTGTGTCCTATTGAGCAAGCGTCTCTCTTTCCATCGCGTTATGTCGTTTTTGTCCATTTCATTCGGGTGAAACGTCAGCAAGGCTGCATAGATTTCAAAATGTAATATGTTCGTCAGATCGAGGTCAAAAAGTTATGAATTGAAATTATGACCACTGTTTGTATTTTTTTTCAATTTCTTCCTTCAGATGTGAATGAATGTGAGAGCAATCCTTGTCTGAACGGTGGGGTTTGTCTTGACATGCAGGAGAGGTTTACGTGTACCTGCACATCTTCCTATCGAGGCACATTTTGTGAAATAGGTCAGTGATTAAAGGTGTCTTAGAATAATTTAATCTGAACATCTGTTCTCCTTGAACTTTATAAGATGCGTGGTGGAGGGAGGGGGGTCTGGGGTAGATTAATAATTTGCGAGTCGATTCATCAAGGTTTCTCCCCCTTTTTAAGTTCAGCAAAGATTTCAAGGTATCAACCTTGAAGGTGCTTGAATTTTTTGTTCCGTATTCAATTTGAACGATTTGAATGTGGTATGGATTTATAGGTTTTTTTCATTGTTTTTCAATGTTTCAAAAAATCCTTGACAGCAAAATATTTAGTCTTCCCAAACCCCTCGAATTTGTTGAATTAAAATTCCTTATAAATATACATGGACCTTGCATAAGTTATGCCAAGAAGGTTCAACCAATATCCCCTCCCCTTACACCCCTTTCCCCCTAACAAATTGTTTTGTACTTACTTTATTTACTTCAATTAGATTCACTTCAATGCTGTGGGCTAAGAAAGTTTTACTTCAAAAATGCTTTCTCCATATATACATCCACAAACCTGCCTGCCTGGCCTAATTGATTTTTATAACAGCACTATATATACTGTTTGATTCATTTTTTCTTCATTTTTTTCCTTTAAATCTGATCTTGATGGATTGTTTTGTTTATACAGAGGTTGATGAATGCCTAAACACACCATGCCAGAATGGTGGGATTTGCACTGACTTAGTCGGCTCATTCAGCTGTGAATGCGCTCCAGGATTTTTAGGAACAACATGTGACATAAGTAAGTAGTACATATCCTATAATGTTCTTCCTGCATCTTCAAATAATCTTCAATACTTCTTTGATTTGTCATGTTGCAATGTTGAATGACATAATTGACTGACAGAAGGTTATACTCCAATCACTTTACATTTATTACTAAACCCTTGAAGGGTCTCCAAATATTCAGCCGCCCTAAGTTATTTTAGTATCCATCGTCTTTTCATTATTACGTTGGTATTGAAGGCATCAAATTTGATCTATGGAACGCCAAAAGGACCACCATATACAATGTTTTTTATCAAATCAATTAAAGGTGCATCATCATCGTACTAATTCCGTACATCGTCGTACCAGCTTACAACATTGTATGTGGTGATCGGCATGTTGTGCTCTCCTCTGTGCTCCGTGTCTCTAAAATCTTAAAATAATTAAATTGGAACCAGAGTTTATGTTTCCTATTCTTGTAGAGGTTTGTTGCTGAATTTCACACTTGATTTATATAGATCTTGCTTATTCCTCAAGGTGCAGAAATGTTTTTTTTGGGTGGGCAACTGTAGTTGTTGATTCTTCCAAAATGTTACTTACAACAGATTGTTTTATTTCGACTTAATCCTCGAAAGATATCTGTACAATGATGACACCAAGCTGATGTTCGTTAAGTATCTTTACTCTGACGTAAAATTAATCAGCTGCAGCAAACACAGTTGATCCGATGACAGCAGATCGTTTTGATGGCCGTAGCTGGATACAGTCACTTCAAAATCATAAAAACTGCTTAAAGTTAATATGTCACTTTTGGAACTATTCGTGCTCCTATGAATAATGTCCTTTCCTGGGATTTTCCTGATGGTATGTTCTGGTGAAGGGACACTGGACACTTAATATGAAGCGTTCAGTTGTGCAACAACTGTTGTTACTTTGACATTATTGTAATTCAGAAACTTTATGCCCTGTTTGCAAAACATACCTCGTTAAAGATGTAACAAATGAATTGATATAATCTTATAAAAAGGATATCAGTTAAAACAACAGCAATTTGATTTTGATTGCTTCAATCAATCTAATACCAGTTAAATACATTTCAACTTCAGTGATACTTTTCTGGATTTTGTTTATATTTAAATAAATTAATTTTGCTTTAAAGTATATAGTACTAGTGTAAAGAATTACTGAAAAAATCTTTGGACATCAATTTGTTGTTATATTTAGAACACAACCCAGGGATCCACCTGAAAAATCATTCTGAACGCTCCAACTAAATTGTTGATTTGTTGTGTGTTCTGTGCGAAATCTATATTGATTTTATTGATTTAAATCTATATTGATGTGGCAGCTTCGTACTTGAACCTCTGCTTTTACTTGTAGATTTAGATGAATGTTTCAGCAGTCCTTGTCAGAACAACGCCGTGTGTAACGATGGCAATAACGGTTACATCTGCAGCTGTAGTCCGGGCTATTCTGGTGCTAATTGTGAACTCGGTGAGGTTTTTTTAAATTTGTATTTGTTGCATTCACTTTAATCCCATGTTGACCTACCCTGAGGTCCTATCCTATCTAGCGACCGGGATTTCGATTGGGATATATCCATATTTTTCTTATTATATTCATTGTTTTATGCATTATCAGCTAACTTATGCAAATTAGATAAATTAACTAAAATAACTTTTTCAATAGCAACAGGAAAATGTATTACTCTTAGCACTTTCCTCCTCTTATTAGTTCAAGAGATGACTTTAAAGTTGAACTGTGAAAAGAATGTTAATATAGTAAATTTCCCTGCGGGCATATGGAAAATGCACTGTTTTAATCCATTCACTTTAATCCCATGTTGACCTACTCCCCAAGTCCTTATCCAACCTTGCGAGAACGGGATTTCGATTGGGCGTTGAATACCGGGAAAAATCACGGGCACCAGAGGTAGCATGCATGCACTTCTACGCCTGAAGATATCGAGGCAATTTTTAGCCACAAAATGCAATCATGAAATTTGTTGATCGATCCATAAGTTTAACTTGCTGACAAGAGTGTTTGTCTTATCAGGATGAATGTATGACCGTGATATGTTATAAACTTATGACCTCTTCTTTTGTGCTCAAGCAACTGATTTTGACTGTTAAATAATTCATGTCAAATTTTCATTTGTTCATTTCATATTCGTTCATGTTATTTCCTTTTTTCGTTTCATTTGTTTGTTTTACATTTCCACTGTTCTGATATAATGAAATATGCATAATAATGGCACGATAACATTAAGTGAAAAGAATTACAGCTAAAAAAAACCTGAAGTTGCTTACCTAAAGATTGCACCTAACAAATAAAGAAACGTTACCTGTTAAAGGTCTTGTCGAAGGTCTTGCAAAATATGACGAGCATGCTCCGGTAGGGAAACTTGTCGTTTTTGTACTTATTATTTAGGTTATTCCGCTTCTTGCGCATATATGCTTAGCATCTCAATTATCCCCCTCCCCTTGGCATTGGAAAAATGGTTAACAGAAGCTTCACACTTCAGTGATCCAGCGAATTTTTATTGCTATAATTGTTTTTGAATAAAATAAAAAAATCAGTTTGATTACTAATTGAAATACAGAGTGGTCTTACTCTGTGTATCTCGACATTGTCTTTCTAGAAATTATTTCTGTTCTTTCTAGAAATTAATGAGTGTCTCAGCAGCCCTTGTACTAATAGCGGCACATGCTACGACTTTGTCAACGGTTACACCTGTATATGTGTTACGGGGTACAGAGGGCCCAGGTGTGGTGAATGTAAGTATTTCACATCAGCAGGCTAATATATGCTCTAGAAATAAGGGTAATTAAATATGTGATGTAATATATCACAGTGTGATATAGGCCTACCATATATCACACTGTGATATTCCATGTCACACTGTGATATTCCATTTCACACTGTAATATATTGCATCACACTGATATACCATATCACATGGTGGTATACCATATCACACTGTGATATAGGCCTACCATATCACACAGTGATATTCCACATCACACTGTGATGTAGCATTTCACACTGTGATAATATTAGTGGGCTAATTTACTCTAGAAAGGGTATTTAAATACACACTAAATATACCTGTATCACACTGTGATATACAAAATCTAGCTAATAAGTTCACATTATTATCTCTCAGAATCAAGCTTCCATGTCTACTCTGGAAATGAATATGCAACATCCTATGTAAAAAACATACATTTCAATAAAACAATGAAAACACATAAAAACACAATACCATGTTTCTTGGGTTATATCCATATTTTTCTTGTTATACTCATTGTTTAAGCAATATCAGCTAATTTATGCAAATTAGATGCATGATTTTCCAACTATTTGTAGAAAAGTAAAATCACTTTTTCAATGTCAACAGGAAAATGTATTACTCTTAGCACTTTCCTTTACTTATTAGTTCAAGAGATGACGGACTTTAAAGTTGAATTGTGAAAAGAACGTTAATATTATAAATTTCCATGCGGGCATATGGAGAATGCACTGTTCAAACCCTGTGAGACACAATGTGTTAAAAGCTATAATGCACATGTGTTGAGCCCATAGAGGTATATTTTTTCACTTAGTTCATTTCAGTTTAATACTATTATATGCAGTTAACTTTTAGTCTTCTCTTAAAGATATTCTGATCTGTTGTCTGGTGTCCTGGAATGTTTGACTTCAGAGTTTACGGTGACGCTAAAAACCTCAAGTGTCGCAAATTGTCACGTGTAGCGTTGATACGCTAACATGCTACCCTTCATACCTCTATTAATAAATGGAATGATTTAGGGCTATGTGGGTTTATCAGCTGAAATTGATTTGTTTTTGGTACCACCCATACTGAAGAATTCTACTCATCTCAGCGGGCCGATAATTGTTTGTCCATTGTCAAAGTTTCATCAAAATTTTGTAAAATCTGGTTATCTGAACAGCTGTTCAATGTCTGCTAATTACTGCTATACTAAATTTGTTTACATGCAGTCATTAACGAATGCGATAACGACCCATGCGAGAATGGTGGCATCTGTGTCGCTGGATTGAGTTCATTCTACTGCCTTTGTAACAACGGCTGGTCAGGAGACTACTGTGAGATAGGTTAGTGTATGACCCTTGAAAGGCATCTCACAATCACGTGCAGGTTTTGCTTTTAGGGCCAGTATTTCTAGTTATGTTTTAAAATGAATTAATACAAAGACAATACATAGTATGGCATAGCATGACAGAATGTAAAATTGACATTAATGTTTAACTGCAGGAACACCATCCCTGACATGTCCATGCAACTTCAAGTCATTAAACTGTTATAACATAACAGTTAAATTGATCTGTACACACAATTACTTGCACAAGCCATAATTTTTTTTTTCTGGGAGATAAATTTCCTTGTTACTGCCTTCCACCAAGTTAGTGTTTCCCACACAAATCCAGGAATCTGCAGGTGGAAAGAAAGATTTGTCCTTCCAAAGAATGCGAACAACATGTGCGTGTCAGGTCTTTGAGTCTTTTCCTCGTTACTGTTATGTAATGGGTAACATGGCCAACCTGAAGGCTTTTAAACGTTCCAGTGGCTATGTCATCCTCTCAGAGGTTTCTAATTATCGACCTTGCGACCTGAATTAATTACAAGGACTTGCATTATAAAGTTTAATCAAGAAGTAAGTTACGTAGACAAGGATCTTTGATAACTCTTTCCATTCCTCCCAGATACGGACGAATGTGCTAGCAATCCCTGTATCAACGGTGTATGTCTCAACGAAGCCACCCGGTTTAGGTGCATGTGCAACGTTGGTTTCACCGGCTTAGTCTGCGAAGCCAGTGAGTACATCTACGTATTGTTTTAAAAGTCATTTCCTGTTGTGACTATGACATATAAAATGTTATATATTATTGTTTCGTGCAAATGGTTACGTGAAATTCTGTACTGTTTTTACAAAGATTGCAACAATATGGATCCTGTCGTTTTCTTTCATTTTTCTGTTAATCTTAATACAGTTAGTGGATACATTTAATTCAATTTAGTAAATCACAGCCTATATTAATGTCTTGGAATGTTTTGCAGTTAAGTAAATGCTGGGCAGAGCTCACTGACACTGGATCGTATCAAACTACCCTCAAATTGCTGCAAATATGTGCTTGTGAATTTTTTGATCTTTTAAAAACTGAAACCACAATTCTAGGGGCGGACCAAACTGAAAATTGTATGTTTGTGAGATGCTCTCTAATGGTAATAGAATTTGTATCTTTATCTCTCTTCAGATATCAATGATTGCAGTAGTAATCCATGCTTGAATGGAGGGCTCTGTATCGACAATGTGAATGCTTTCACCTGTAACTGTCCAGATGGTTACTTTGGCAGCCTTTGTGAAATAAGTGAGTTAACATTCAGGTAGAATTCCCCAATTGCCTCGACAATTACAATGACCACCAAAGTGTACTACACTCACACCAACTTTTTGGTAGCTGACATGGTACACTAATATTAGATAATCTCCCATTTTCCAAATTGTATTACAAATATTCCAAAATGGATATTGAAAAGAATCATTAAAAAGGTAATTGGAATAAAACCGGTGGTGGAGGCGAACAAAAAGGGGTGAGAAAATATTTAATGCTTGTTTTAACTTTCAATTTTGGCTTTTGAAATGGTCTCGAACCCTGAACAGATCTTGCTTTTATGTGGTACTGAAGATATTACGTAAAATACCTCAAAAAGCTCATCGCTTCAGTTCATAACACCAACTCTCTGGTGGGTTCTATTCACCCAAGGAAAGAGTGAAATAAATACCTTTTTTCACAGTATGGGGAATACACATGCGACCTTAAAGCTAAACAAATGTAAGATTTGTATTCGATAATTTTTATTCTTTGGTCTCCAAGAGGAATTTCGTGTTAATACATTTCCACAGAGCACTCAATTTATTTATTTGTTAGTGGTAGCACTCCATATTGCCACCAATGCGACTTTTAAGATCATCCCTTTTATTGCTATGAATCGATAACAGATACCGGATGCCGTCAGACTATAGATGTTCCGACTTGTGGGGTCACGACCGTCAGTTCTCCAAACTACCCAGCCCTCTACAACCAGAACCTCGACTGCCGCTGGATCTTCCGCGCTAATGTCGGCACCAGGGTCAGGGTCGTCTTCACCGACTTTGACGTGGAGCCGTCTTTCGACACGGTGCGGACAGGGTTCGGAAACAGCCCCCTGGTCTTTAGCACACAGCTGCGAGAATTTACCGGCTCGGTCCTACCGGAGGTGTTCCTGAACCCGACGAACGTGTTGTGGATGACGTTTGAGACAGACGCCAACAAAGAGAGGAGTGGATTTAGCGTAGAGTTACAGGATGAGTGTTATGGTGAGTACGAGACATTACTTAGATTACAAATGAGAGGAAAAAAACATGACATACTTTCCCTTGATGATCCTTCCTCTGATCCTATACCAAACTACCACTCACCCCAACTCTTACCCCAGCATTCAACCCCATATCCCTCCCACAAGCACCTGCACAAACTTTCAAATTCCATTAAAAATGTTTTCCAATAATTTACTTAAAAATCTTGTGAGGCGGACTTGAGGAAGTTCCATTGGACATACAGTGCAGTACAGCGCCAAACTGTACATGTGAACGGACTTATTTCTGTATCACACGAGGTACCGTTTTATCGATAGTTAAAGCTAACCACCAGTGGCCGGCTAGCCCCGCCATACGTATGTTATAGTATGGATGAGGCCTGACCATCAGGCCACTCGATCATCGAGGTTTAGTGTTGGTGACTTTTTCATGAACGCTGTAATTTGAGGATATGTAGGCCTACGTGTTGATTTTGACAATTGTTAGACAATTTTGGGGTTTTTTCTGGGGGGTGGGGATTTGTCCTATTTTATCGGTTTAAAAAAATCGGCAACTTTCAACGTATGCAATAATCGGTGAATATTACCAATGAATCTTTTTTCTTGGGGGGGGAAGGTGCAGTTGTTTTAATTTTCATGGGAAGGGGTTTCATGAAATATTGAATAAACATTGGAAAAACTATAACCATTTCACTAAAAGAAATCAAACACCCCTTGAAGTTCCCTGATTGATTGTGAGAAGCACAACATAGGATATTACAAAACAAAGAACAAAATTACCTTAAAACTGGCAAATTTGATGTGAACTTTTTTCTTGGGAATGGTCAACTTTCGTCTGGCTCATTAATTATCCAAACATTTCAAGGAGTGCCCTGTGCGCAGTTTCGCCAAATGTTGCTCTCTTGGATGCTGACGTGGATCGACTGATAGATACAATCTTTGCGGAGCGCAGTAGGACCCAAGGGCAGCCATACCATGCATATTTAGGCCAAATTTTGACTTTATGTGACCATTTTGCAATGGGGCAGATTATGCTTCACTTATCCCCCCTAATTGGAATGATGACTAACGATGCAAAGCCCCTAAAATAAATTTAAAAATCTAACGTACGGTTTGTTTCTTCTTCCTTCAGCTGGCACCCAGTTCCCCTGTCGCAGTAATCCCTGTCAGAATGGAGGAGTTTGTCTCGATCAGATATTTCGCTTCACCTGCAACTGTGCCTCCGGATATTTGGGGGCCACTTGCGAGATTCTAATCGGTGAGGAAAGACAAAGAAAATGGGACTATTATGAGAGCTTTAATTAAGACACTGATGCTTAAAAGGATAGATAAATTTGCTGTAAATGGATGGAAAACTTACCAAAAGTTCCTCCACTGTGCTAAACCAAGTTTTTATTGATACAATATTTCATTTCCAATTTAAAGGTAGGTTTAAAGTATTAAAATCAAATGATTAACGAATCATTTGATTCTAGAAGGTTTGTATTCGACATTGATATAACCATTGACAACAAGTGTTGGTTTTGAAACGACCCTTAAATGCAACATCAATCATGGAGCAATGTTCCAGCTACCACTCTGCTTGAGCTAATTCTGATCCATGACCTCTGTAAAGGCAAACACAGATTTTTTTTGGGCTTAAAACAAAGAGGGACTAGCCATTAATTCTCATTGCGATATGCTAATATATTCATCATTTGTATATATCTCCTTTGACCTCTAGGCTCTGCATGCGATAGCGATCCATGTCTGAACGGCGGTTCGTGCGTTACCACTGCCAACGGCTACGCCTGCAACTGCCCTACGGAGTTTGGAGGGAACCGCTGTCAGGACCAGATTGGTGAGGACTTTCATTTTATTTCACCATCTTATTGCTATGTGTGATAAGCCTGGCATGAGGATCTCATTATTAGAGAATTGTTTTTAGCACCGCTATTTCATCCCCCTTCCATCCCACCATCCTCCCCTACCCATAAACACTTCTGTATACCACCACCCCCCCCCCCCATGTACAAGCACATGCAAATCTATTTGCCTGTAGGTAAACAGCAAATTGATCTGATGGTCATTGTACCTTTTGCATATTCATAAAGTTTTTGCTCATCTGTCGTATCGACAAATGGACACAGCTCAGAGCGTAGGTAGATTTCTTTCACCGTACATCGATTGACTAAATAATTAAAAATGGGGAGGGGGAGAAACCGGGTTGGGGTAAACTTTGAAAGTGATAAACCATCTCTGTTTATTGAAGTTAAAATAATTAAGCTTTTAGTAACCCCGTCGAGAGACGTCTAAATCCCCTACATCTTGAATGTCTTGCCATTGATTCCTTTTGACAGGAGTGAATACTTGTAACAGCAACCCTTGCAGAAACGGAGGTATATGCCGCGGGACTACTAACGGATACATCTGTCAGTGTTTGAATGGCTGGACGGGAACCACTTGTCAGACTGGTAACAGCATTACCTAAAATAATTCATAATCCATCTACCCTTCATTCATCCATTCAGTGAAAATAATACAATTATCATGCATATGTGTGTTAGAGACACACATAAGCATGATAATTGTATGTTATTTGTTAATAACAGAAATTTAACCTCATCATGGCATGAAGTTTTGTCCGTGGTCGTTCACTAAGGTCTTAGTTGTATATTATTAGATGGAAAGCAGAATACGCCCGATTAAGATTTATCTTATCTTATGCTAAAGAAAGTAAAGTCAGAAATTTCGCTACATTCCGACGCTGAAATCTCTCGAGAAATCCTGGAAAAGCCATGGAATTCAAGACATGGAGAGATGAATGACCCTTTGTGTTTGATATGGACATGATTGGGAAAGGCCTGGAACGTGCATGGCATGTGATGAGATGTCCAAAGCTAAAGATGGACGGAGCTACTTTAAAGTGTTGGGTTGAGCTTGGTGACCAAGCCGTGACAAAGCTGTTGTTGTCCTTACAGCTCTCACCGGGCCATGTGCTATTAATCCCTGCTATAATGCTGGTACGTGCATCACCGTCGGGGAGGACTTCCACTGCATGTGTCGGGCCTTCCTAACCGGCAGGCTGTGCTTGAATCCTGTCGGTATGTATTCAGCCTAGTTTTCCTTCGTTCTGCATCTGCCAGTTTAGGATGATTCACCATTTGTTGAATTAATAACGTAAGGGCTTCAGATTTCAAAAGTTCTTTTTGGGGGGATAAACGGGGTTCACAATTATTGTGGCATGTTTAAAATTGCAAATGGTCAAAGTCGATCACTGTCACCAGGCACAACGGTTGTTCGCGATATTTAAGGTCACAGGGTCAGACATTTGCCCACGGAGCATGCCATTACTTGTCATTTTTAAGGTTCGTTTTGGTTATTTCTTACTGTCATCAGTGGATGCATGTGCTACTTCACCATGCCTGTTTAACGGCATTTGTACACCGGATGGAAACAACGGCTATACCTGCCACTGTCCTTCCGGCAGACTCGGAGATGAATGTCAACTCGGTAAGAGAGATTTTGCCGTATTGCATTGTGAAAGCAACTTTTTTTTGTTTGTGGTATGGACATTTCTGTTGCAGTATAGTCTAAATCTTTGCTCGAGGTGTTTTCCACATTGATTAAATTTCCGGCACGATCAAAGAATTAGTCCATTTTGTGCAACTTTGCAACAGTTTATTTTGAATAATTTAAGGAATTTAAGGAAAGCTATAAGTTATTACTGTTATACTAGGAATTGACCATTATCATGGAAGGGGGAAAAAAGAAAATGAAATTTGCAATAACTAGAGCCAATCAAATTTCTGGCTTGCAATAAATAAAGCCATTCAAATTTCTGGCTTGCAATAAATAAAGCCAATCAAATTTCTGGCTAGCAATAACTAGAGCCAATCAAATTTCTGGCTTGCAATGAATAAAGCCAATCAAATTTCTGGCTTGCAATAACCAATCAAATTTCTGGCTTGCAATAAATAAAATTCCTGGCTTGCAATAAATAAAGCCAATCATGGATAAAGTAAAAAAAAGAAAAGTAATACACATTTGGTAACATTAAGTTATTACGGTTTTACGATTAATCCTAAAGAGTTATGTTTCTTCAGGTTGCTGTTTTGTTGTTCATTTTTTTTAATTCCCATTTTTTTTTCATTATTTCTATACAGCTGATCCATGCACTTTAACACCTTGTTTGAATGGTGGCACCTGTTTCAGTGATCTCAATGCAGTCTACACCTGTTTGTGTTCACAAAGATACCAGGGGTCTAACTGTGAGCTTCAGGGTGAGCTTTAACCTATATCTATATTCTATATCTATATCTATATTCTTTTGTTTGGCAATTCCCACAAAAGTAACTACTCATTAAATACTAAACAATGGAGGGAGCAATTTCAATGTAATTTTGTTAAGAACTGTACTTATACCCCACTTCCTCACTTATCATCCCGACAGCTCAGTTATCCGAACCGAGAATTTGACCAAAATCTTGCTAATTGCGTGAAATGTGGATCACTCACTGTATGTACAAAATGCTGTGCAGAGTATTATTCAATGAATACAATTAATCTTGGCCCTTATTTGCATCTTTCTTGTATCATTTTCTATGCTTACCGTGCATGATCATGAAAAGAGGAAAATCCCCCCCCCTCCAAATCGGTTGTTTTTCCAACAATATTTAAGTAATTGGAAATCAATTTGTACAAGTTCACTCCTCTCTGCCCGTTCCGTGAACAGATCCGGCTCGGGTTTCATGTCTCAGTCTACGTTTGCTGGTTTTGGCCAAAACCAGAGGTAACACCTCTTGGCCTATAATTATGCATATCAACAGGCCAAAACCAATCTCATTTTCTGCCACTGATGTGAACTTGGGAGTTATGACTCATCATGCTTGAAAGATTGCAAGCTTGGATTAGGTGTTTGGGATTTATTTAGGGAATTAAAGTGTTGGGCTGGCTAGAGAAAAAACTGCATTGGGTCCCGAGTTTCCCCGATTGTTCACCCCATGCAAATAATTTGTACTGGATGTCATCGCCTGGGAGAAATGCATCGAGATGGAACAGACGGTTACCCATCACCGACTGGCAGATCTCTGGAGAAGGCTAAAACATCGTGAGACGAAATATCGTACGACCTGATGTGCTCTCCGTAGCAGTCATTTCTGCGGTCGTTTTATGCATACACCAGGAAGTATCGAGTGATCGAGTCCTTCCTAGGATATTAACGGCCCCCAACTTTCCGACCTTTTCAGCTACCACGTGTCCATCGATCAACTGCCTGAACGGAGGTACATGCTTCTACAGCGGAGACTTCATGGTCTGTGCATGCTCGCCCGGTTTCACGGGGTCCAACTGCGCAGCTGACCTCAACGAATGCGAGATCACCTCCCCCTGTCAGAACGGTGGCTCCTGCAACAACGCCTTCGGTTCCTACGACTGCGACTGCCTGCCGGGTTACGCGGGGGCGAATTGCGACGAAGGTACACACCTCCGCTTAACGTTTGCATATTGTTATCGTTAAAAACCAATAATGAAAACAAGGAAAGACTAATGTCGCAAGGGCTGAACGACTAAAGCTTTGCCCAGTTTGGCATGTCAGATGATGAATTCATCCTTTCTTTCCGCAATGTTGGATTATGCCACTATTCCGTATGCGGTATTTAGTGTTTCACTAATAATTGGCATCGGGTCAATTTTTGCAACAATCTGGAGATCAGCAGTAATCGTTGAAAAAAAGTTGAGTTGTCGATTATTGAAAATCTAAGTAAAGCCCTAAAAAGGTTCCAATTTGACTACCATCATCAAAGTATATAAGAATGTCATGTAGGCCTACAGTAAGATCCTCAAATTATATTTTTCATTTTGATGCATTTCTGCCATAAGTATCAAGAGTACCATAAATGTACTACTTACACTATAACTGCTAAGTTAAACGTCAAGTTACACTGGCCTCGTCAATGTACGGTGTAAGCTATCTGTTATCCAGCATGTGGATCAGTTACCTCATGCAATATTATTATCGTATGGCTCAGGCAAGATCATCACCTAATCGTTCCACTACCTCTGTGAACCAGTTGATCCGCTACCGAATCCGTCCTGGGTCGGATTTTTCACCAAGCAAGAAAAAGTTTGTCCATGGCCTGTCCTTGGCTGTTCATCCTCCAGGACCAGGATCTTTACACACAAAAAAAAACCCATTCGTCCTTGTCAGATACTCAACCTTTCCACCAGATCCATGCATAAGTTTAGAGCAATCCTGTTAACAAACACACATATGCCGGTAATCATAATCACATGAATAGCTACTTACCTCCATGACGTTTCAATCAGTAGCCCAGCGTGCAATCCAAGTCATGTTTTGAAGGACGTATATAATGCTGTTAATTGCTGTTCAAGAGCCTTGTAATGGGTGAAATATGATGCACTTTAATATACTTTTACAAGTATTAAGAATCATCCCTTTTCTCTCCCACAGATCCGTGCGATCCTAACCCATGTACCGATGGGATCGGCTTCTGTTCTCTCAGCGGTGTCGGCGTGGTCGTCTGCGACTGCACGACCGGTTTCAGAGGAACGGATCGTTGCGAGAACGTCAACGAATGTGCCGAGGGTAACCCTTGTCAGAACGGCGCCCAGTGTGGCGACAGCTTTGGTGCATATACTTGCAGTTGTCCGAGCAATTACACCGGTTTGAACTGCCAATTAGGTACGTTACAAATTATCATCAGATCATCAGTACTAATCCTTGTTGTTTGAAGGCCCTATGAAATGATGGAATACAAAAGATACTCAGACTTATAATTTGTTTGTAGTACTAATGATCTACCAGCATTCGTTAAGAATGTCACAATCACTTTGCCTATTTCACCTTTCAGCTTTTCTTAACTTTCGGACATCTTTCTCACTCTGTGGACTACGATCAGTGTTTTAACTAGTAAACGATAGTGAATCTGAAAAGGGTTGCCTCAACATTCCAGGGAAGATTTGTCGCAAAACGACGTAAATGTTTCCATTTTATGCTGATTAGCAAAAATCGCATGCTTACACTTTGCCTTGTCAGATTGACGTGAGGGTACGAATATGGTGCGACTTGTAAGTTTTCTGTAATTTTCATGGTTTTGAATTTTGTTTTTTTAGTAATCTGCCCGCCGTCTGGAGGTGACCCGACCTGCCAGAATGGCGGCATCTGTATCGTGGAGGGGTTCGTCACGTCCTGCCTCTGCGCCGATGGGTACGCTGGGATATTCTGCGATGAAGGTACGGTGCCCAGAGACCAGCAGGAGGAGGATTTTCATGGGGATTTATACGTCATCGCATTTAAGGATTTAAGCTTTTCATGTGTAGGCGAGGTTTTTAGTTTTTTTATTGCTACATGGGTTGGGGATGGTTAGGTTGGCAGAAATAAATTTAATGTGCGAACATTATCAACATGTGAAGCGCGATGCCTGCTCTAAAACCTTTCTCATTACAGACCCCAGTCTGTAATACAAAAAATTGAAAAACCATCCCCAGTAAAAAATATCCCTTAATGACCATTCTGCCAGATAGCTGCATCTGGTGACAACTTCAGAGAAGCCTAATAGTTCCAGCTGTTTGCCAATCAAGTTGTTGTAGTTTTTCCTTGGTACTTAAAATTGGTCATACCATAATGTAATGGAATCTTGATATCATGAAGGAAATAGCATCATGGTTACTAGACAGACATTTGCATTTGATCATGAAACCAGTTTTGAAAATGGGTGTGGTGGGGGAAGTTGAATATTTGCCAAAATATAAGCCATGTGCTGGATGAGAAAGACGAGTCTAAAGTTGGGATGATGTTAATTGATTAATTAATCTGTGAATTATGCCAGGATTTGTGAGAGACTCGGTCTTTGTGCTATTAGGTGTAGATAGTTATACATTTAAATATTTGTAGCCTGTTGCTTTTGCAGGAAAATTTAAAGTTAGGTAGTCGGTAATTGTCTGCAAAGTATGGGGATGCTATCGCGTTTCTTCAATCTGTACATGTTCTCAGTTATATAAGACATTTACCGATGAATAAAGGTGCATGGTTCCATACCCGCCAGTCGGACCATCGTAGGATCGTATTTTATTTCCATCTGGGCAATCTATCTATGACTTTGCATAGACAATACCAGATTAATATTTAGAAATCTGCTATCTCTTAACAGGTTTTTCTTTTCACTCTTCAACGTATCCAAGT
>JAODAG010338202.1:0-10311 GCA_027574785.1 Orphnurgus asper
AACCCACCTGCTGAGGTCATACATAAACCCACCTGCTGAGGTCATACATGAACCTATCAGCTGCTGCCATGTTCAGTCTTTCTGCTTCATGTTCGCAGAGAAGGCTAACTTCTTCTGCGGTGGGCACATACTTCAAGACCTTTACAGAAACATCAATAACAACAAGTAGAAATAAATACTAAGAATACCTGGACACATGTCTTTCATTCCTGTTAATGGATAATGCCCCTGGGTTATCATGTCGTCAGCAATTATCAGATAAGATTTAAATCTCGAACCACACAACATACTTTGTTTACCATTGCCCCCTTCTCTTCTCACAAATTTCAGGTTATAATCAACAGGGCCGTGCGTAACGTAAACTCCATTCAGACATTGCATGTGCAACACGTCGTCCACTAGACCGTGACCGGGACCAATGTCAACTGAATAGTCTTACGCGGGAATATGAACTATGTTCTGACCGGACCACACGCAATGGCTGGCATAGTCGAGTAGAATGGACTAGGACCTGGCCTAGTCCCTCTTATTCTGTCTCAGAACATAGGCTGCAGGCTGCCCTATTTTCAGCTGTTGGTTGGACCCACCTTTGTTCTCTCAACCAATAGAATAATAATTATGTACCGTTGTACTTGTCGGCCCAAAGCCTTGTGCGCCATTAGCTTACGTCATGGTTTGAACCATGGGCGGAAAAAAGAAGTTAAAATGAACGATTCCTAAAATATCGCAGGCCCCGCCAACTCGCTGATCATGTACAGTTCTCTCTCATCTCGTTTAATCCATCGAATTTGAATGATCTGATTCGTGTATACAACTTACTCCAAGGGACCACCACTTTGCTATTACATTGCCACGATGTAAACTCCCTTCTTAAAAAAAACTAATCCATCTTTTACGGTTGTCCGCACGAAAACGATGGTGGAGAGTGCCGTTTCGCGTGTATATGTGTGTGTATATATATATATATATATATATTACCTGCTCCAACATATCCTTGGGGATATTTTCAGCCGAGTCCATGGTCATGACTGCCTTGGAGATCTCCTCGTTGGTCAGCTTGAGCTTGGACAGCAGGATGTTACAGTTCTGGGCCCTGCGGCCGTCTATGACGGACAGCTCCTTGGGCCTCTGCTGCTTGAAGCTGCCGTATCCATCGTCGCTCTCGTCCGTCCGTGTCTTCTGGTACGCGGAAAAGTTACGGTCAAAGTCGTCAAAGTCCAACGCTTTTATCGTCTGGGAAGGGAACAGGTAAAGAGGGAGACTTTAGAGATCAGGAGGATATAGATATACATATATATATATATATATATATATGTCAGTTCTGTTTACTTTAACCACAGAATGGTTAACTATGTCCCCAGTATGTAGAATATTATACTTGTGATTAGGGGTAGTATTGGAAAGTATTGTGGGCAACGTGTCTGAAGAATAGTGGGTAACATGACTGCAGTATTGTGGGAAAGAAGTATATGATGGGTAACGTCTCTGAAGTATTGTGGGTAACGCGTCACCTTAGTCTCGTCGATCTCCATCCATAACGTGCCTTGGAGTTCCCTGTCGGGGAGTTTGGACCAGTTGAAAGACTTGAGCGGGTTGGATGGCTTGGGAAGAGGTTTCCTCTTCTTCGCTAGGCCCATACCGGGCACTAAAAATAGAAAGACACTCGTTTTAAAAACAAACTTTTCAAAGCTTCATATCGGTTACGTAAAATGACTTTTGAAAATTTCTCAAGAGATCGGCGATATACACCTCTCTTTATACAGTGAAATTTTTCGAAACAATTTTGCAAACAAAGCGAGGATATCACCCTTTGAATAATTTAATAATTGGCTCCACCCACTACTCATTAGTATACACACTTCTCATCATTGAAGACTTATGTCCCAAATACATGAAGTCCATCTGAAGCTCATTTCTTGCTTGTTTTTACAAATTAATTCTGCTCGATTTCTCCTTGGTTCCTCCCCTTCATGAATAAAAGTAACAAATCAAATCAGTTACCTGGCCTAGGCCTATCAATGCCTTCATACTAAGCATATCGGACCCATATCAGTGGAGGGAGATATTGACAGTTTTATTAGCTTAAGCCGGGTCCCCACTCATTATCATGCCTGTTAGCTATACTAACCATGGACAAAGTTTCAAATCAACCCAACATGCCCATATAAGGACGGTCAGTCGTGGTTGTTGCCACACGGTGTTATTGAATACTATGAGTTCATCGTGATTACAACCCTCAAGCATCAAGATGACCTCGCATGTGCATTTTAAATGAGTAATCCATTGTAAAAAAAATCCATTGTTGCAACTCCCCCGACCCTAAAGTTTGAAAAAGAGAAAATCAACGATAGATTTCTACCGGGGACTTGGTCGATCTTGGTCATTCTTTTGAAAGGGACTACTGAGGGCTTGGGATCGGCCTCTAACATTTTGCCTCCTTCACAGCTTTCAATTCAGGACGGATCTCGCTAATGTAAAACGTTTTCAAACTCACTCGGAGGGGGTGCGGGTCCACCCATCATCCCTGGTGGGGGTGGTGGTGGTGGTGCACCTCCCATCCATGGTGGGGGTGGTGGAGGAGGTATGGAACCACCGGGAGGCGGCGGCGGTGGTGGAGGTCCGGCGCTGCCCACCGGGGAAGTCGGTAAGCTCCCCGTTATGAGTTTGTCGTCGTCTGATAAACTGATGTCGACGTTACCACTCGCAATCTGAGAGGGGGAAAGGAAGTTATTGATTGATAACTTGGTTCATAGCTCCTCCACTATTCTACTCCAACCCACTCTTGGGGTGAACATCCAGATTTACCAACTTACCAAATATGGTACGTTTCTCGCCCAAGCTGTAGTGTTGGCTTTGAGGCTATGCTCTCTGTTGACCAACCAATCACAGTTGAGCACCACCAAAAAAACAATAGGGCTCTTGTACTCACCACGGTGGACCGATACGCCGTATATGTTCGGCCGAGCTTTACTTTCGGAATTATCACGTTTCTCAAGTTTCAGACTTTGAGCTCTATTGTCCTCAACAGACCTTCGACCCCAAAACCGTTATTAGAGTTATCGTACTCATTATTCGGTGGACCTACATACTTGATCAAGTTTGCCCAGGCTGTCAACCTGAGGTTATCGCACTTAGCAAGGTTTTCAGAATCCCAGAACAATTCAACGTGGTGGACCAACATACCATATTATGAAGTTTGACAAAGGTGTACTTTGGAGTTGTCATGTTTACCAGGTTTTCAGACTTTGACCTCTGTTGACCTCAACAAACCTGTAAATCTTCACCAAAAACAATAGCGTTTCTTGTCCTCACTAAAAGGAGGGACATTACCAGGGTGGGTACAGAATCGCGTATTACAATAGATAAATGGCCGCTTCATCGTGCCATTGCCGCCAGGTATATTCCATTCCGACCAGCAAACCGCCGGTCAGCATCGCACAATAAACAATATCGACATCCGCCAAATCCTGTCACAGCCGCACAGTCACCTCACCTGATAGCCAATTAAAATCTCTCTTCCTGTTATTTGTCACATTTAATTGAAGTCAGTCGCAGTTACCGAAAAGCAAAAATAAGAGGCCTACAATTATTGGTTAAGGACCGAGGGCTTCCAACACGTTAAGGCAGAAAGAGTCTAGGTTCATCATACCATCGCTCGGAGTTTTTGTAACTGAGCTTGGAGGGTTTCGTTCTCCTCTCTGACGGTCTGCAGTTGGCTGTTCTGCCTGTCTTGTTTCTCCTGCATATCGTGAAGGGCACACATAGCCTCCTCCTGTGGGTGATGATGGAGAAAGAGAGAGATGATTCAACAAAATCCTTAAAATGTTACTATTCCTAAGATTTTTAACGGCTTCTCTCCAAATTTCACGAGCACTGAATAGGTTTACTCTTAAACTAATCCGACGGTTGGAGAAATAAAACCACGAAAGGAAATTATTTTTCTGAGAAAATGAAAAAGAGAGAATGAAACCAACCGTACCTCGCGCTCGTCAGTAGTACGACTTTTGTTTCCACGATACACTTACGGTGAAGTTGACCATTAGTTTACCCAAAGCCTATTCATTCATGAAACTGACCACCAACGAACAAACAAACAAACAAACAACAAAGTAACAAACAAACCCAGCAGCAGCAGCAGTTTGTTTCAACTTGAAAACAAAACAAAATATGGATAAAAACAAACTATTCTAAGAATAAATAAAACCAAATGGCATTTAAAAAGGAATTGCAACAAAAACAAATTCTTCGTCCATAGTTTGGATTTTTGTGTAGAGTGCGCAGAATTTTGGCGTAAAAGTGTGTGAGAATAATATGGACAAATATAAAAAAGTAGCTGCAAAAAGAGAACTACGGCTTGCTTTGCTTTCAAAGCCCAGGATTTTTAAACAAATAAGGACGAGCAATCCATGCAATGAGCATCTATCTTCGTTTTGTCAGAATTTCTATCCAGAACTACCTTCATTAAATTTGACTGCATCAGTAAACTTTAGGTGGCAATGTACAAGTCAACACAGTTGGCGATGGTCAGTCATTTCAAAGCGAAAACCAACCAGAAAGCAAACAGGCTTGCAGACAATATCCCTTCAATTCATCCACCACCAGCAACATCCGCACACTTTTTACCAGTTGTAACGTACAGCAACGTAGCAAACCATCAACTTTAACGACGGTCACCCAACGAAATTGTAGTCTAACGTAATACCGTAGGATACTTCGCCTGCATACCTCGCATTCACATATTGAAACATATATTCAATGTTAACATTAACAGCAGTATTTACTGACAGTAGTTCAGTACACTATGGGTTAGTAATGCGTCTCAAGACTGATAAAGAAACCCAGTCTGTGCTGATCGTGGACGAACACTGGCCTTAACGGGGGTCTTCTCTCCTCGACCAATGTTCAGAGGTTAACGAGGAAGGCGCGTCGCCAGATAAAACCACCCTTTGGTCTACGTCCACAGACAGCAGTAACGACCCTCTGTGAAATGAACACTTACTGGAACTTACCTCATGAATACACCCTCCCTGTCCCTCTACCTGATTTCTCTGCCAGCATTCCCCGACTTTCCCATCCGTTTTAAAGTGTAAATTTAACAAATGTAAGCAATTCCATTCTTGTGATACCACCTTTTTTTACAGATGCCTCAAACTTACATTTGCAGTGTAGCTATTTCTTCCTTCTTCTCTAACCCTCCCCCCACCCAAAATCCTTGAGCCTTTCCGAGGCACTGCTTCACTCCTTTGTGCCTCCAGCATCACTGCCAAATTCCCTATTGCCATCTATACCTCTGAACTTGCAATCTAAATGCAGTTTTCATCAATTTAAGACGTTTTCAGCGCTCTACCTGCAGTTGTATTTAGCGCAGGTTTCGAAGCAAGGTGAAGGGGAGGGTTTGACAAATAACTACCTAATTGACAAATGTGATGATAGAGCTAAGACAACGATAGAGCTAAAACAAGGAGTCTAAATTAATGGTGTCAGTTAGTATCAAAATCTTCTCTACAAAAGCAAACAAAAACTTACTGGATAACGTTGTCAAATTTGGAATATAATGCATAAACCCTGACTTCACACTGAGATCCAAACTTCTTAGGAACTAAGAGTATAGCTCTAGACTAAACCTTTCATAAGTATTCATTGTTTGGATTAGGTTTGCAAGCATTCAAAGTTTGACCAGATTTACAAATATTCCTTGTTTGACCATGTTTTCAAGTGTTCCAGGATTTGACCAGGATTTCAAGCATAGCTTGTTTGACCCAGTTTTCAAGCATTCCTTGTTTGACCAGGGTTTCAAGCATTCATGGTTTGACTATAGGTGCAAGCATTCACCATTTTGATTAGGTTTACAAGCATTCAAAGTTTGACCAGGGTTTCTAGTATTCCTTGTTTAGGTTTTAAACTATTCAATGTTGACCAGGGTTTCAAGCATTCATTGTTTGACTATAGTTTCAAGCATTCATCATTTTGATTGGTTTTTCAAGCATTCAAAGTTTGAGCATTCACTGTTCGACCAAGTTTCAAGCATTCCTTGTTTGACCAGGGTGTCAAGCATTCCTTGTTTAGGTTTTCAACTACATACTCATTGTTGACCAGGGTTTCAAGCATTCCTTGTTAGGTTTTCAACTACTCATTGTTGACCGGGGTTTCAAGCATTCATTGTTTGACTAGAGCAAGCATTCATCGTTTGACCGAGTTTTCAAGCAGTCGTTGTTTGACAGTTTTTCAAGTATGATATGACCAGGGTTTCAAGCATTCCTTGTTAGGTTTTCAACTACTCATTGTTGACCGGGGTTTCAAGCATTCATTGTTTGACTAGAGCAAGCATTCATCGTTTGACCGAGTTTTCAAGCAGTCGTTGTTTGACAGTTTTTCAAGTATGATATGACCAGTATCAAGCATTCAACTTGCATGGTTCTTCAACTTTTCTTCCTCTAACATTGAGCCTCGACTTTTGATATTCACTAAACAGGGGCAAAACCTTACAACCATCGGAACATCGAATTAAAGAACCAGTTTCCATCAGACAGTCACATAGCATGAATGCAGACGGCCACTGTGATCATTGCACATGACAACTTAATCGACTTGGATACCAAAAAAAAAAGGTCTATGAATACACATTTGTTAGCAACCCAACCTGACCGTTTAGAGATACCATCAGTACTACTTTCTGTATTAAACTCTCTTGATAAACGACAATGTATCGAGTAGTGCTAGGAAGGAAGATGAGAGTAGTGTCACAGAACTGGTAGCAGTAACTTATCTACCTACGTTACAAAATTGAACAAACAAAGCTTTGGTTGGTTCACGTTCAAAAAGTTAGTGTTAAAAACTCATTTGACAAGATAGCAATTTATCCCACGGCAAATATTAGGCAAAGCCCTGGAATTGACGATACATATTTATCATTTGTAAAAGATTGCCATGCTGTATACTTTCCAAAGCACTATTACATGCAGTGCTTTACGCTCTAGACCTGTAACTTCGCTACTAATCGAGATGAGCAATCGCATGCCCTCGTACGCGGTGGTGCAAGCAATTCAATGCGGGCATTCAAAGTCACTCCAAACAAATATCTATTTATTTCTTCTTTCCCTTTCTTTTGAAGGTCTTTGTCCCTGACTACGCTAGTTTGAAGCAAGATGCCGAATGAGAAAGTCGTTCGGCCCCAGCGGAGGCTCTAGGATTTCAAAAATGGGGGGAGGGTGGAGAATAGTGCCAATACAGGGGGTGGGGGGAGGAACCTGGATCATGATCAACGTCGAACGAGCGACGATCATGCTGTTGCGGGCAGATCTTTGTTTGACGCCTGAAGGTAGCAAAACTTCAAAACAACCAATACAGGTCGCGGGGTATAGGACGTGTTCTTATCGTGGGGCCCTTGTTACTTACCAAAAATGCTCGTCATCGATTGCTTCGAATTAGCAGAGTGAAAAAATACGTCAGCTCCTCCGATATTCACATTAGTTGCAAGAGATTTTATATCTTAACTTTGCTTTCAACAACAAACGCATATAAACCAATGGGTTATCAGCAGAGGGTGCAGAGGGTGTCTCTTAGAGGAAGGAATGTTCGGAGTTCCGATTCCTCTGCCAGGGTGTCAAAAAAGCAAGCCAAAAAAAAAAGGAATGTAAAAGATGTTAGGAGAATATAAATAATTCCTTGGGGAATAATATCACCTTACCAGTGTAGATATTTCAATTGGAAAAGATCTCTATAAAAACAAGAGAGAAGAGTCCAGGCTAATCTACCATACACATAAATAAAGAAGTATCGCATGCAGAGAAAGATGCAACAACATTCATATCTGGGATGATGCTAAAAATACATAATGTGACACATGGACTCGATATACAGAACTGACATTAATGTGTATCTGGTAGTCAATAAACCTAGCCTAGTCTTTCAACTCCTTGGAAAGTCAAATTGATCTCTAAGTGAGTGAGGTTTTTACTACCTTACACACCACTCTTATCAGATAACTGTTAGAAATCCACAGTGCACAGTCACTGACTTCATATGAGTTTGAATGCTGGAGGTAATTAATGTACCTCTTTGTGTAAACTGTCAATGTGCCACATGGTAAGGATATACTCCAGGTCAAAACTTTATATTTTGACGTTATAAAAGAGGAAGAATAATCCCAGCATCCTCAGGCAGGTGAACTTTGCCTCAATTCCTGATAATTGACACAGTTGATGTTGTCATGCTCTGTATCGAAAGCAATCAGGAACGACGCTGCAGGCAAAACAGTGGCTGTGTGTTTTGTAATAAAATTTACATCCTAGTTGGATCCATCCACAATGCGAACATACAACCCCAGGCATTGGTTAATCTGTATGCTTCATTCCCAGCCCACTCTAGGTATTAGTCGGAACCATTATCCAATCCAGGGTCGAATTCAGAAAGATTCAGAAACAGAGGAAAAACTATACATATCGTTGTCAGCGTGCAACTATATGACTTCACCCCCCCCGTCTGTTTGAAGTCCTGGTAACGAAAGGACCCACTTTCAACTGTCAATATCTCCTAAACGATACCAAGGAATTCGAATGCAAACGTCACCAAGATTACATTCCCCTTTTACGTGCCAGATGTAAATGGTGACCTGGACGACTATCCCCTTTTAAGGAAGGTAACGGATACATATACATATATACGGGACTATCCTGTCAAGGAATGTAACAGGCTACCTATACCATTTTCATCGTCAACACGCACAAACGGGAGGTCAAGATGGTGGGATACGACTATCGCACACACTAGGATGAAACAATCAACCGCCAACGAGGGTTATGCTTGGTAGACTACACGGCTGTCGCAGGAAAGACGGAATCACCGTCAAAAACCTCCCAATTATCAGGGGTTCTTGTTTTCCGCAAATAACAATCTTTAAAGAGCAGTAGAATAAGATATCTTGTCGGTACAAGTGATTTACTGACATTGAGAAATTATGAGATCAATGTATGTAATGAACGATTTATTGGAGGGAACGCAGAAAAAATATAGAAACAAGATTGGTTCGGAGGGTAACGTCCCCCACTACGCAGAGAAGAGTGTGGACGGGATGAGTATCAATCTAGGCACTTGAAATGGGACATGTTCAGAAGTTTTATATCTGCTGTCCGGTACGGAGCTCAAATGAGTTAGATGCACTCTTCTACGATGACTACGAATGTCATGAGAAGGACCAAGACAATGGAAAGCATAGTTTGGACAAAGTGTCACTGCAAGAAGATCTGTTGTTGGTGAACGATACAGAATTATCCTAAAGACAGGATCCTACTGACACATAATGGCAGAGGAACATACTTTTGAGAAAATGAACTGAACAACAGAAAAAATTACTTTTCCATAACTAAACCTAACGTTTGTTTTGAAATTGAAAGCAAGGTCTCGATTCTCCAAGACAGGAGGAGAACACTATTTACTGTTTCCGGTGTTTTACAGCATTCCATTCCATTTGCTGGTGGTGACTCGTTTGATAACCGGTGAAATAAGACATTTTATGATTTCCATGACTTAATGCTTGCAATAAACCACATTTCCATATCTTTTCCAAGCCTGGAGAATTTGCACACTTCAAAAACTTACATGGCATTTTCCAGGACATCCATGACCAACGGGACACATTTCTATTTATAGTGAATCATAGTATCACTTCCCTCCCACCCCAACCTCTGTAAATTCTCCGACTAATGCCGCTGGCTCTGATGATGAGTGTTAAAAAAAAGAGTTTAGTCGTGCAACCATGATGCTGGAGAAAGTGAGAGGATGGGACCACGCACGTTACAGGCAAGATACCCGTCTCTTGCCGACTGGTAGCGGTCTGAGACCGTTGTGCGGCGATCGTTTCTTACCCTAGCCTGCTCTTTGCTCTCTATTTCACGGTCTCTCTTGCCGAGTTCCGCCCTTAATTCTGCACAGGCTGCGATGGAAAGAGAAACGGGACAGATACAAAGATACCATAACGGAGAATTCAGCACACAGTACAATGAGAATTCAGCACACAGTACAATGAATTCAGCACACAGTACAATGAATTCAGCACACAGTACAATGAATTCAGCACACAGTACAATGAATTCAGTACACAGTACAATGAATTCAGCACACAGTTCAATGAATTCAGCACACAGTTCAATGAATTCAGCGCACAGTACAATGAATTCAGCACACAGTACAATGAATTCAGCACACAGTTCAATGAATTCAGCACACAGTTCAATGAATTCAGCACACAGTTCAATGAATTCAGCACACAGTTCAATGAATTCAGCGCACAGTACAATGAATTCAGCACACAGT
>JAODAG010338213.1:0-10310 GCA_027574785.1 Orphnurgus asper
AATAATAACAATAATAATAATAATAATAATAATAATTTACTACTACTACTACTAATAATAATATAATAATAAAAATAATAGAAATAATATTTTTTTCACATCCATATTGTATTTGTCCGTTATTTCACAATACGGGTAAGTATAATACACAAAAGTCATTAAAATTAACTGATATGGTTCTTTATAAGCTGACAAAAGCAATTAGTAAATTTATTTTAGGTTGTGTTACGTATTTTTCAACCTGAAGCATAAATTTAAATCTCGTACGAAATTCAAATAAGCTAGGCATCTCTTTCAACATTTTTTTGTAATAAATATAATATTTCAATTGAAAGATTTATATGGATGTTTTAGTAACAATTTATAAATGTATTTTCTCGTAAAAAGGAACTGCCTTCCGAAAATACAGAATTCCACATCCAGAATTAAAGAGATACAATTTCACATTCCCAAAAGATATGCTCCATTGTTTCCGCTTGAGCATTACAAAACGTACACAAATTACTTAAGATAACATTTGATCGATGCAACCATACATTAGTCCCCAAGATCATATGAATAAATCTTTATTGGAAAAAACGCAAATTTGTGTCACACAATGACTTAAATGGAATCTGAAAAATTAGAGACCATATCCTATTATTAAATTAGAAATTTGTATTCCACTTTGTTGTTGCGGTTGGTTGTTGTACTATTATTATAAATAAAGCGGGATAAAGATGGCATTACCAAAGCGCTGACACCGGCATTACCAACAATATATACGTCAGGGTTTTCGGTTGCGTGCTCTCTTTGTGTCCAAGCACGGGGAATGGCTGAATGAATACCGAAGTATGTTGTAAAAGGGAAGCTTATTATTCCAATTGTTGTATAAATGTATTGTAAGAGGGGGATAGTTATTCTGGTCAAAGAGGTCAGTGATATATCTAATATTCCTATCATACTGAATTCTAAAGAAAATGGTTTTATTATCAATTTTGATGAATAATTATTCCAGATTAACTGATTTCCAAAATCAAAAGTTGGATTTTGTCCACACAGTGCAAACATCATTAATAAACTGTTTATTAATTACAATATCATCTGCCTTAAAATTACAATGGAAAAGAAATGAATTTCCATAATCCTTCAAATAAAAATGATAGAATTGCTTCCAAGGGCCTGACATTGAATTCAGATATCGTTTTACCCACGTACACTTCTGACTGTAAATAAAGCTAAGAATACGAGGTGATTTTAAGCCTATCCCGCTGATCGGGCAATTAGGGTTTTACGTTTGATCTTGTCGGGGTTTCCAGACAAAATCAAATTAAAAATATTTTTTTCAAGCTCATCAATGAAATTATTTGGTGGGTTTGGTAGGACTTGAAATAATAAAACAAACAGAGAGATACCAAAGATTTAACTATAGTTATTGTACCTAACAACGTAAGGTTCCGTTGGAACCAAAGGGATAACACATTTGTTAAGACGTGATAGTTTTGGGGTGAAGTTTAGACTGAAAAGATTATACTTATCATTATCAAATGTAATTCCTAAATACGTGATTGGACCTAAAGTCCAAGTGAAGCTAAAAGCATCTACATAAATTGGCTTAATGTGGACACTTGGGCCTAGTGGAAAAATACAACTTGTATTATAATTAACCTTAAGACCTGAACTCTTCTGTAGTAAATTAAAGATATCAACAACAGCTGATAACGAGGTGAAACTATTATCTATAAACAAAATGGTATCATCAGCATACTGTTTTATTTTAGTGTCACGATTTAAGATATTAATACCTGTAATATTAGGGCTGCTATTAATGTTAATTGATAATGCTTCTGCGCAGATGACAAATAAATAGGGGCTGAGTGGACATCCTTGTCTAACTCATCTCGATATTTTAAAACAAAGGGTAAGAAAAACCATTATTCGTAACACTTGCCACTAGCATTCACCCATCTAATAAATGTTGGTTGAAAATTGAAAAGCTGTAAGTATTTAATAACAAAATCGGATTCAAGCATGTCAAACGCTTTTTCAAATCAGCAAAAACCCTGGTATGTTATAATCTTTACAATACTCAATAATGTCGAGTATAGCGAATAGTTTCTCCAATAAATCGGTTATTAATGAACCCAGTTTGACTGTCTGAAAAAAAATAGATGGTAGGACCTGTTTTACCCTTGAAGCTAGTACATTTGGACACATTTTATAGACAACATTTAACAGAGAAATTGGACGATAATTCTGTACAAGGGTATGATCTTTGCTAGGTTTAAGGATTAGAGTAATAGTACTGTAGGCTTGCTCTCTAGAGAGTTTGCCCACCGTTAAACCATAATTTAACGAGTCAGCACATCAGGTCTTAACGAAACATTTCCTCTTCAAGCGGATGGAGACGTTCGTCTTCGCGGAGGAGATTACGGCTATGGGAGAGTAGAAGTATACAATCGCGGCCTATGGGGAACAGTCTGCGATGACTCGTGGGACCTTCGAGATGCTACCGTCGTCTGTCGCCAGTTAGGCTTCGCAACAGCCGTCGCAGCCAAATCTGCGGCTTACTACGGTCGAGGCACGGGAGAAATTTTACTGGATGAAGTGGAGTGTACGGGAGTCGAGTCTCGATTGGCGGACTGTGCCAGTAACGATTGGCGCGAACACGACTGTAGTCACGGTGAAGATGCTGGTGTCGAATGTTCGTATGGTAAGCCGCACCTTGCTTCATCTGTATAATAAGTAATGTATCCACGATTATGCCGCTAATCGCATGCTATCCTATTTTTTACCGTCCTCTTTTCAATGATATGCTACCATAATGCTGTGTAATGATGAGGTACCACCCTTCACTCATGTAGGAAAAACATGATAGCATTCAATAACACACCAACCAATGAAGTTACCACCGTCATCTGTAAACAAACACCGTACAGTTTAGCTAAGTTAGCTTAATATAAACTTCGTCATCAGTAGTTGCATGGTTAGTTATTAGACCTATGTAGTACACACATATGTGTCTTTTGGAAAATTCGGAAGTTTCGTTTGATCTGCCATTCACCCTTGGTTAAAAAGGTGCATGTACCGTATCACCCCGACCGGGTAACATTGAAAAATCAATGAAATATGCATTTTAAAGCAAATAGTCTATATATGTAAATAAACATGCGAACTTCAGGAAATAAAAAAGGTACGATTTGGCAAACGGCAAGTCAAGACCATGTCAACCGTTTTTTTTTTTTTTACAAAATCTAAGTAGCGGTTAGCAACAAAGGCTTGTCAAAGATTGTCAATAAATTCGCTGTATGCAACCCTTTTCAGTAAATCTATAATATGCCACACGTACGAGCCGTGGATACCGGTTACGCGATACGTACCATGCAGGGTGCAGCTCCCTCGACATGAAAACGTTGCCAGATTGTCATATTCTGATTTCACAAGACAGATTGCAAACATTTAGTGCGGGGGCCCTTCAAATATGTTGGGCCCGTAGCATATGCTACTTTTGCTAATAGGTTAATCCGTTACCGAGTACACGTCGCCGAATGATGATTAAAGACCCGCATACATCCACATTCTTGCGGGCTTTTCAAATTTGGAGGAAGAGTCAAGAAACCATAAAAAATATCTCCGCACCCGGAGAGTTTTATTTCTCTAATAATAGAATCTCCAGTGAGAAGTTACTGGGAGTTACAACAGTTGCCAGGACAACTCACTGATCACTTGAGATATATGAAATAATTGTGTAGAATTATTTATGACTTCATGTTGGAAAGAATTAGTTGTACCGCCAGATAAGCGTCTTGTAATATTTCCTTTCCTTAATCACACGGCATAATACTCAATGATACTCATATGAATGCAGTCCGTCGTGTCAATCTGCAACAACTTTTGGACTTCAGAATAAAACCAATGCTTCTCATTACTCGGTGAAATAAATATGCCGCATAACGACTTTTAATAATTTATGTGATTGTGTGGCAATACAAATATAACTTAACGATTTTAACGCTGAATTAAATTGAAGGTGTATGTTTTCACTTAAACTGCGTGTAGATATAGTCTAGTAGGCAAATTAGCGAATCGTGTTTAAGCACAGGATGAAGAAGACACAGTGACTTCCGACACTTTTAATACTTTCAACGGTAAAGAATGCGTGGTAACATTGATGCACCTGCACAAATCCGAGGAAGGGTGGGGGAGGGGGTAAACTACTCTCTCCCCAGTTCTTACCCTTCTCCTAATCCACTTCCTGCTCCTATGGATATGCGGACTAAGTTAGCCTAGGTTGCACACTGAGTAAAATGAGTCTAGCAATGTCATGATCTGTGTAGGGCGTTCACCGCTGCGTATAGGCATACACCGTCGTCAGACGATGCGCATACTGCGTAATTCTGTGAAACTTATAGGCCTAACTACTAGTTCGACAAAATGTTACGAGACACTCTCTGTTATCCTCCAAGAAGACAATTAGAGTGGAATATTGGATTATATTGTTCATATTTATGAGGGGAGAGGATAAAGTCACCCCACAATACTGTTGTGAAATGATAAGTAATTATTTATAGCTTGAAGATTAGTCATCTGGAGGTCAGCCACTTTGCGGTCACCTGTTTTCTCACTACCAAAAATAATAAGATACAAGAAGAATTTGTTTCACCACTTTTAGTGAGAACAAAGGCCCAGCTGTGAAACCGGTTCCAATTGGATTATATTACAACATAACAATAGTTTCCCCTAAGACACGCCCAGGTATACCCCACAGCTCAGTAATACTATTAATCCAATCACAAGTTACGACGTTTTTATTACGTCACTCGGTACCGTGCCATGGCACGAGAACTTTCTGATCAAATCGACAGGTTGTAAAACATTATGGCATATCATAATTTATTTTAATTATTTATTTTTAACGATGCTATCCTGAATTGATAGAATAGAAAGAGATGAAGAATAAAGCATGTAATTAACGTGAACTTTCTATTAGCCTACATCTTTTGAAGCCTCGTACAAATCCCTTAGGGCCGGGCAAGTCCCCAGTCGTACCTAGCAGCTTAACAGACCTACCAGGATACTATCCCATAACACAACAATACACCACTTCTAAATTCCCATCGTCTGTCATTGGGTTCATTAAGGTACTTTGATGCTAGCAAATATGGTCGCATACAACGCAGAACACTGGTTTCAACTTGTCGTTCTTGCCATTAGAAGTTACCATGTGTTGAGGCACATGTGCATGTATAAAATATCTTATTAGGTGTATGTTGCTGATAGTAATCATTAGTTGTCGTCCAACTGGAAGTGGCGGCCCGGATAACGGGAGAGGGCCATACTAATCGATCATAAAGGGGGGATCATAGGTTAATAACCATCGATATCGGACGTATACTACTTCAGTGTTGCAAACATATATTTTATCATCTATTCATTATTCCTTCAGATGAGGTTAGGCTCGTAAGCGTGTCATCTCCCTACGAAGGGCGGGTGGAGGTTTACTATAACGGAAACTGGAGTACGGTATGTGACGACGAATGGGATATAAACGACGCTACGGTTGTCTGCAGGCAGCTGGATTACGGAGAGGCAGAAGAAGCATTGAGCAACGCTTACTATGGTCCTGGTGAAGGTGACATTATTCTTGATGAAGTTAATTGCTACGGAGATGAATCGTCTCTGCTAGAATGCCCGAGTAACGGTCTTTTTATACATAATTGTGACCATTCAGAGGATGCTGGAGTCAGATGTTCTATGCAAGGCAAGTTCAATATTATTAACAAGATGTGGGGTTAATCAGGGGGTGGAAAATGCCGGGGTAGATGTATTTTCAGTTTAAATTCATTTTGTTTTTCTTCAGATGTCGAAGGTTCAGGATCATATAGATAGATAGATTAAGTCTGCACATTTCACTAGGTTTATGTGTTACATTAGCAAACATGACTTGAACAAAGGAATCCAAGTCCCTAGTTAGTTAAAAGAATTGTCACGCTCTTTGTACACTTGTTAAGGTTAGGGTTAGCCGGATTTTTCAATGGATACCTCAATCTGCGTGTATGCATGCAGGTGTACGTATGGTTATGAGTACAATTTGTGACCCTTCAGCTTGTAATCATAATAACTCAAGTATAGTACAATGGATTGCTCTCGAACTTACATAGTTGGTGATAGTCCGTAGAGGATTCATATTGTCTTTGGTGTAGATAACGTGCATATGAATGAGTGGGCGGGGCTTACGGTAAAATTATTCAATATTCACAATCTCCACAACTGCGGGCCCGATGCTCTTCAAGTTTGGTACAAATGTGTTTACATGTCTAGGATAGATACCTAGGCCATGGAATTAATTTGTTTCATTATTATTCATAAAGTGGAAGGAGCTAAGAAAAACTTTGATCTCGCAGTATTTGCTTGAAAACACGATAGCTCAGGAAAGGCTCATCAAATGGAATTTATACATGGGACATTGGTCCTCCATAATGGGATGCTCTCTAATGTTTTTGATGTAATTATCATGCATACTAACGAGTGGGCAGGGTCATACGTAACATTCAACAAAGTTTGGGAATGAAATTATTCGAGACTGGCATGAAAGCGATGATAAACACACAAGGCATATTTTATGTGTCATGACAACGTTTTGGTTTTGCACACATGAAACTATTGAGCAAGTATAGCATTTCCTTCACTTCATATCGGGCCTTTCATTTCCGTGACCTATTTCTCTCCAGAGAAAGTTGATAGTTATAATAACCTTTGCTGTACTGGAACACAGTTTCTGTTATTTCTAAAAGGTATTGGATCATGAGGGTGTGGGTATAAGTTGGAAAGGGATTTGCAAATGGGGTACAGATTATCATTCACTTTTATCATGTTAATATTCAGACGATTATTTCAAGTATTATGAGTTACTTGCAAAGAGAGATCACAAAATTACTATAACCTGAATTATGTAGTGTGTGGATATTCTCTTCATGGTAAGAGTGTGGTAGGGAATTTGGAAATGTATGGTATCTATGACAAACATTACAATAGGTAATGACATGAATCATGGAAGCATAAGACATACATTTATAAAGAGGTTATTGAAAATGTTCGTCTAGAAAACACTGGGTGGTTTTTTTAAAGGAGCTGGGGCGTTGCAGAAGATGCATATGCATTATAAACTATCTTGTATATAATGGACATCGGAACTACAATGAAGTGCTGCATTCTGGTTTAAGATGGTAACGGAACCCATCAAATGATGTATTCTTCTTTCAAGTGTGTACGCAAATCTTAAATGCGTGTGTCATATCAAGTATATCCTTTTTATATACTATATTTGTGAAGAGAAAAATAGCTCCACCCACCAAAACTGACAATTGTAAAACACCTCTAGAAGCTCAGTTGTAACAGTGCCTCGCGATATCGCGGCTTCCTGCGATAATGCGTCCTGCTTAAGTATTAAGAAAAATCTCCCAGAGAAAGAACCTCAACTCTCAAATCAAATGGCGGCATCTTTTCCTCGGCAAGACAAACTGTTCCACTACCCGGCCTCGTTCCTCGATTTCGAGCGTCCTGCCTCGAGTAACATTTTACTAAACCGTCCCCTGCTTAATTTAAGCCACTCTGTTGTCGCCTACCAATGTACAGGCGAAATATTTGCCGTTGGAATTGGCAGAGCTTGCGCGAAAGTTTGGGAATTTAAGGATCGTGCTGTCTCTCTTGCCGCTGATTTCACCTTCCTAATGTAACTTATGTTCCTGTCTTGTTAACGTTAGGAGGAGAACCAGAAACTCCCAACGAGGGCAACGTTCGTCTTGCTGGCACATCGTCGGAATACAGCGGACGCGTTGAAATCTACCATAATGGCGAATGGGGCACAGTTTGTGACGATGGTTGGGGATATGAAGAAACACATGTCGTGTGTAGACAGCTCGGCTATCCCGGTGGTGGTTCATACGAAACCAGCGCATACTTTGGGTCTGGCGATGGACCTATTATGCTAGACGAGGTCCGATGCGATGGATGGGAGTATGCATTGACGCAATGTGAAGACAATGGCTGGTATGAACACAACTGTAACCACCAAGAAGATGTAGGAGTTCGTTGTCAACTTCCAGGTGAGCAAGGCTTGTTTTGTATTCAAATAGAATCACACAATAAGGCTTCGTGCCATTTTAATTAACGATTTAGATTAAACTGAACTGGTCCTTCGACCCAATTCTAACTGTTAACATTCTGGTTGTGTGGGAAGCCCCAACCTACGTTAGAAATGAAAACATTGGACATTGATGCCGTAATGCTGGACTTATACATAAATATTTTCATGAAAGTTAGATTCAGAACAATTGGGTAGGCCTACAAGATTTTCTTTTTAAACTGCAAACGGCGAGATTGCGAGATTAACATTAAAACATATTGGAATGGAATTTGAAAGGTTTGGATGTAGTGCCAAAACCGATGGGCATAAGCAAAGATATTGTATCCAATGGCATATATCTCTCTACAGGAACACAGGTTCTCCGACTGCGGAAGCTTCCTTTATTCTCTGGTATCTTTGCAAATGCGCATCGGTTTTGGCACGACAAGTATACATCCAAACCACCATCAAACATAGCATACATATAAGAATAATAGGGGATAGGCTGGCATATACACATGCATGTTCACACCCTATATTTGAGGAAATCTTACATGATGTACATCATATGTACACGATATATGCAGCTATGCACGAGGACTATAAATTATGTATTGAAAGCAGGTTCAGCGTGGCACGAAGGTGAAGACCGTTCCTAGTAAGTAGGCGAATATATGAAGTACCGGTATTCGATGACACACTGCACACTGTTAACAATCCAATACATGTAGGCCTATGTGGCATGACTGCGGGATTGGGGACGATAGTAGTAGTGCCAGGAAATTCGGATACGGTATATGCCAACGAGACTATAGTAGTTAACAGGCGGTTGATGCCTTTCCCTAATGACGTTCCATGTAACTAATATAGGAGTAGAGATGAACGGTCTAAGCCTTGAAACTTCATTGCAAGCTTGTAACAATCGACTATGATATAAATGCACATGAGAATATTTAATTATTTTAAGTTAGGTTACAAGCGCCGCAAACCTACTTACTACCGGCGGTCATCCGTCCGCCATTGATGCCGCGCCTTTACACGAAAACTGTATAGCAGTAGGCTGAATGCCTTTCCTGCAGTGCAGTACGAGACGACACGTGGAAGGGAATCGACGCTGAAGGTGGACAGAAGTGAATACGTCGTCGGATTGTTGAACATTCCGACTGACGTAGTATGCTTACACAGCTGTACGGCGCTTTCTACGCAGAGTTTGGCTTTAAAGTGTGTCGACGGTTTACAGAGTTATGGCATAGCCTACTAATAGGTCATTAGACGGTTCAGGTGACAGCCAGACCCTTGCCAGTTATCTGCACCCCGGGTACTATAGGAATTTTAGGCGATTGCTTACTAACTTTTTTTGTCGTCGTTGTTTTATAAATATTGATTTTGGGACCGTTTTCGTCGTGAGTGTGTTTTTGTGTTAGTCGTCGGGGTTTTGGGGTCTGTATTACTGTATTGTTTTGTAGATCTGGTTTTTGTTTTTGCCTTCGGGCCGTGGCATTCGTTTATTTCCCCCCACTTGGTGGGCCCCGTAAAAAGTACTATTTGTCGTCGGCATATTTGGTTAATTTACTCAGGATGTATGATGAAGAAGAAATACAATTGATCCATGGCATCCTGGCCCACGTAACATGCCGGTATTTTTGGCCTCTTGGGTCTGTAGCGCGTAAAAGAACGACGTGCGCAAGGAGCTCGTTGATGAAGGTGGACACAATTTACATGTCAGTTGTTAACAACTTAGACCGACAATTTGCATGCACGTTCATAATGATTCCTTTGTACCACGGCAGTCTATTATGTGAAGCCAGAAATTGACAGTATGGAGCAACGGGAATATGGTCACTGCAGTAGCTCTAAACTCTGTCAGGAACATTACGGTATTTTAATTGACCTTTCAATGACAGTGAAAAGCGATACCTCCACCTGGATGTCATGATATACAATTGAGCCATGAAGTCACTTGGTATATAACGACTTGCTATATACGGGTTGGTACATATGACTTGGTATAATTAAGTTGGCATATAATATTGTAGCTAGACTTACCAACATGATGTGAGTCACGAAATGTTTTGTGCCTCCACCGGGATTCGAACTCCCGACATCCTGCATCATGTGCAATTAATTAATTGAAGTCAGTTGATTTATGCGAATTGGTATATATTAGTTGGTGTATATGAGTTGGCGCACATGAGTTGGTACATAT
>JAODAG010338246.1:0-10305 GCA_027574785.1 Orphnurgus asper
TAAAAGTATAAACTCTCAGTCAGTAATATAAAAAAAATAGTTAAGCAACATGGGGGTGCTAATTCAGGGTGCTACAATACACTTGATTATAATTTGATTAGCACATAGTTCCAATCATCTTCATTTAAAAGAAACCGACTATAATTGATTAGCACATAACACCAATCACCTTCATTTAAAAGAAACTGACTACGGTTTTATTTGCTACATTATCGTACGACTACATTATTACATTTTAGCACATAGTACCAATCACCTTTGTTTAAAAGAAACTGACTATAATTATTAACACTTTTATATGCATGACGATATTGTGTTTCTAACTATTCATCAGCTCTGTGGCTCTTGCTAGTTTGTTTCTTTAAATTAATGAATGGTTTAACTCATTGTTTCAGCAAATTGATCATTACCCATTGCGCCATTCATTTGTGAAGCTTGGTAAAAGATCTCTCTGATTCGAAACGCGATCCCTTTTCGGGGGTAATTATATCCAGATAATGTTCAACACGCAGAGCCGAATTCTCTGAATAATCTCAACCTGATACGGCTGGTGAAAGGCTTGAGATATACGTGGCTGATTTGGTTTCTACTTGTTTGTCTGGAAGGGTCACGAGGGGTCATGCACAGTCACAAATGGACTTCGTTCCTCCTGATGACGTGTAACTCAACAGAGCCCTCACAGTCTCATGTCATTCCGTTACTCAATTAAATTGCAATATTAAGATCTCTACGCACTTGAAACCGATCTCCGTCACTTTTAGGAGGTATACGTTTAAAATAATAAGGCAAATGTGAAAGGATCCTCTTTGGGATTTGAAAAATAGAACTATAATTCTTAGAACTTCTCAGCGTATGAAGGGCCGGTTGAATCGCCCAAGGTTAATGAACCAACACCACTTGAAAGAGCGTCGCTCCCAGTACTCTGGAAAAGTTAATGGTGGATGCTATTTAACCTCTTCAACAAGCAATAAAATCTCTGCCATACGAGACTTAATATATGACACGATGTCTTGAGAAATGCAGTATAGTCCCATTAAACCTACGACTTGCATAATTGTTTTAGTTTCTAATGATCTTTTATTTGATTTTGGTCACTCTCATAACGGTGTATTTTAGGACAAGATATTCTCAACCTGTCATTGACCCTGTCATCTGGTGATTTGATACCAGCTTCTAGAGTAAGGAAAGAGAAACTTCAAGGGTCAACTTTCAAATTTGACCGTATTTAAAGCAACGTTAGGCATATATCTACGATAATATGTATTAGTTGAAACTCCCACCAATATATAGCTTGGAACACATGTTAAAGTTTCATTCAAGGTTTATATGCTGGCAATTAACACGCATAGCAAAAAGGTGACATCCCATCACAGCAAAGTGTGACATCACAGCAAAGTGTGACATCCCATCATAGCAAAGTGTGACATCGTCACAGCAAAGTATGACATCGTCATGGCCGATGAGTGTTTTGGTTATCTTCATGCCTGTTTAATTCTAAAATATGTAGTATAAGGTTAGGTCAATATTTTAATATATTTTCTTATTTAATATAAGGGTCACCAGATAAATTAAGTAATCATTTCAATTGTGTCGCATTCCAAGGATATATCAACTGGTTTCTAATTCTATTCTATTTCTAATAATTTATAATTGCAAGCTTTTGGAGGTATTCTGCCATGACAGTGAAGAAGTTTAATAGAAAAAGTTCTGTGCTAGGTTGACCTTCAGACAACCAGATATTTTCTCTATATTTCTGTATCCCTTATGGGCTGGCTTACAAGTAATGAAACTTTTGTTTAGGACCTACGTTACTAGTAGTTGGGCCGATTATTGGTTCGGACGAAATTGGCTTTATCGGTTGAATATAGGTATTGTACTCATTGCCGACGGTCCCTAACCGATATTGAACTTTCCATTTCAAATTCAGCTTACACTAAATTTAGTTAGGTATATTAAATATCTTAAAATATCTTAGATTCTCTCAAACTAGATTGAGACATACAGTAGTATTTTTTAACTTGAATGACAGGATAACCCCCGAAATGATTCCTTTACAAACAATTTTTTTATGAAACATTTCGCATTTGTTACGTGAGCTTAGCTGGCTGGAAATCCCTGCTTGAATGTATTACAAACATGTGGCATACTAGAGGGAGAAAACACAGACATTTAAAATGGCTTGTTTCTGTCACATGTGGCGGTGTGTAAAAAATAAATTGTATTATTTCGGACATAATAGCGAATACCATCGTTGTCTAATCACATTCTAGCTTAGCGATGATATGCTGTTTGTTTATCAGAATATTGCAATTTAGGAAGTAGGCTACCCTATAACGTGACAGGCTAACGTTAGAGTGTTCTAGTTGATGAATAATTACACATTGGTTAAAGCATATTGGAGGATTGGTCAACTATCAGTCCAATTATAAAATAAAAAAGGCCAACCCGCCCTACCCTTTGAAGATCTGGCTCCTATGGACAAACAAACAACTTTAGGTGCATTACGTTTGTATGTACACATGTTACTGGCAGGTCCTTTAAAACGATACCATAATTTTATCGCGTGAAATAAATGATCTTACCATAACTTCCGCTCCAATTGCAAGATTAGTTTGGATCCTACTTCGATCCTTCTCCATTCTGAACTCTCGAGGCAAAAGTAAATACGGGATTTAAGCATACTCCATGTGACCGTGCCTATACAGAAAAAATTCAAAACCCAGAAATAAAAAAATCCATTCAAAAGTCCATTCCATGTAGACAGGGCTTTACATTATTCTACTACTTAGTTGAAACGATTTGTTTCATAATAATGAAGCAACACTTGCCGCACAATTAAAGTATGCTTTAGGAAAGAGTTCATTCAATCAGGAATAGTAAGTTTAAATTACCCAGAAATAATTGTACAGATTGTAAAGACTGCAGGAAGTAGACAAAAAAGTACTTAGTTTAGTACTAGTTTACGCACAGGAAGAAAGACATTCTATACATGGTAAAAGTTAAAGCTGCGGCTGTCGTGTTTGGGGTTCACGACTTGAAAACCTCCCCCCCCCCACGCACACATTGTAATACACAATTGCGTCGAGATTAACTGAATGATGAACGCATCAGATACCGATTGAAATACCGGATATCGGCCAGAACAGATATTGGTAATATCGGCCCAACACTAGTTACGGCTACTTTTTAACCATAGCGAAGATGATACCTATCAAGGGAAGACAGAATTCATTAAAGGCTGTTCTTATATTGCATACCTGCCAGCAACATGTACACAATAAACATCTGATCATCTGATCAAATAACATACACTATGTCTAATGATACTTGTTTTTCTTATGTGTTTTAGTGTTCATTTTCTTATGCATCTCTGGTAGGACAACCTGATTTTGGGCAGGACAACCTTTTCAATTTGCTTAAATTTCATCACTGCGTAAGTAACGCCAGATGATAGCCCCCACCGAGATTATATAAGAGCTGTTGATTTGAACAGAATAATCTCTTTTCGGGAGAAATGATCTCTACAGGTAAGCTGTGAAGCTAGCTGCCAGAGGAGGCTGCATACATGAACAGCTTCATCGTGGCGCTCATGCACTTTGGACGGCTGCAGGCTAAGAACAGGATATGAAGTCACGGAGAAACAACAGGCATTTCTTCAACAGGCATTGGATACTGGTAGATAAGGATCATGTGACCATATACCTCTCCACAAACAAACCAACACACTTGCAATCGTTCCATCGATACCAGTGCATGTTAATGAATGCTAGGCAAGGAATGACACATGATGTCATAGCCTTACCTATCTGTAGCCTTACTTATGATGTCATAGCCCCACCTATGATGTCATAGCCCCACCTATGATGTCATATATCTAGCCCAACCAGAAGTTGAGAACCCTTGTATTACTTAAAATTTGTTGAGTTTTTGTTCAGCGACAATTAGGGTATACTGTTTGTGTAGTACTATAGTAAACTCAAATACCGTTAGTACATACTAATTGACCTATCTGTGATATCGCAAGAAACTCATTTGGATGTCATGTTTAAAATAACCACAACGAAACAGTTTTAAGTAGAAAATAAAGAAAATAGTAGTGTTCTGTAATGTCATTGTAGACCTAACCCTCTTCTGCCATTTTGGCAGTATGTATAAACATAACACAAGGTTCACAAGGAGCTCGACATTGTGCTGCTTAATTACCCCAATGTTTTAATCTCTTCAATGAATATGTGCCATGACATCATCAACAAAACACGGTAGTCATGTGGGAGCTATCTTAGCTGTATGAAGCAATGGAGGCTGCATACATGGCTGGCCGGCCCATGATATACTGGCGGTGCTCTTTCGCCTGTGGAACTGCTGTATGTTAAATTGGTTAAAAAAGTCTTACATCTTGCAAGGAAGATACATGATGATACCCTCAAAATTTGTTGCAAATAGTGTCATGCAGTGTTGTGATTTAGAGGAGTTTTTGATCTTTCTGCTATCAAATGGTTGAAAGCATGCACCGGGGATTTGTATATAAAGGAGGGGTTTCTATGTCAACATTTCCTGTATATCCCCTATTCACTGAAAGTGCATAAATAGCCCTGAGAGGATTTCCTCTCTGGTATTGTGTGTGGCCAGGTGATAATCAGTGGTGAATTACAATAGATAAACATCGACCATAAAGGGAGCTCAGATACTGTAACACAATACAATGACATATCAGCTAAAGCCGGTGACATGATAACCCCCCTTTTTGACACATTTACAGGGCATTCTCATTTCAAACCCCCAAGTGCTAATGAATTAGGAAATTAATATTTTTCCCTTCAACATACATGTATAATGCAACATCTGCCACCAGAATATTCCATACAACCCTGTGAGGTATAAACCCACCTCTCAAATCAAAAATTATTATTTTTCTGATAGGCATTTTATATACAGCTGGCATGTTTGTGGGCATTAAGACAGGCATTAAGACAGTGTAGAACTTGTCAGTTAAGAAGGAACATGGAGTCCTAGCCAACTGGGTGTATAGAGCCTATATAACCAGCTATAAGCCCAGCCCACATACGAAGAAACTTTCTTTGATGGTGTCTGCACATGGGTGTCCCTTCGGCAATATGAAGACCTAGCTTTCCTCTGGTCTTCAGATTCCTTAATTGTAGCCCGAGTTAAGTTAATGAATTAACATGATCTTCGCTCATCTCTCTCCACTGCTTAGGAACGGCTGCTGCTGTCTGTCTTACCCCGCCATGTTGCCATGGAGATGAAAGATGATATTGCGAGCAATCGAGAAGAGATTCAGTTCCATAAGATTTACATCCAAAGACATAGTAACGTCAGGTGAGTTAAAGAAACTCCATGCCTCCCCACTCCCAGTCTACTCCGGACCATCGCCCTCTATAATGTCCTTCACATTTCCATCTTCATGCATGCATGTTATATCCTTAATTTTTTGTGGCCGTTAATTTGTTTTTACAAATTTTCAGGGTGAGTGATGTGACCACTGGTAATTATCCAAACAAGGTTAAATGTTTGGCTTTTACAGCTCTGGAACTACCACCATCTCTTACTATAACAGCCAGCAACCATCCAGCAATGCATCCCGTACTCAGAAACTTTACCTATACGTTGTGGGGATCATTCTCATCACTTAGTGGTCTATCCTGTCTGTCAGACTATACCTTCAACAATTACCTTCTTCTCCCCATGACTAATACCGATATACTAAAAAGTTCAAAATGTTACACCCATGCATGGCCACCTGATAGGTTTGATGTACAGACATCACAACTCTATATTAACCACCATGGGTGGCAATAAATCTTCAAATCTACTACCTCCATGCATGGTCTTTATAAGGTCAGTTACAGTTTTGGAATGTGTCATTTATTCCACGATCACCCTGCCTCTCATCATTAAAAGCCTAAAGATAGCTGTTAATGTCCATTGTTGCCATCCTCCTGTCATCCTCTACATGGATGTCTGAGGCTGCAGGCCTTTTAAAATACCCAGTTTGGACCTTTCAACGAGAATCCAAATTCAATTTTGCAAGACCCCATTTGTCCAAAGTCAATATCTAATAGACTGGAAACAACGTCAAAGTCAGGATGGATTAGGGCAATGGTTTACTTTAATATGTAATTTTATAAGTAAATTTTTCAGTCAGTTTCGGGATAAAACATTGTGCGCTTTTGCTATTGACCGTATTACATTTCAAATGTCCCTGGGCAGCAAATATCTATTGAGGAATATGACACATTTGAATGATGATTATAGTCTTGCTGACATGGTCTTGGAGATCTGGAGTTTAATTGCAAGTGGAATGGTGATCGTGAAGTAATTGTCTCATCCGTTAATTAAATATTACCCAGTATTTCTTGCCCCTAGGAAGCAAGGAGTGGCTCTTTTGTTACAACGTTACAGATTTAATTTTTCGCGAGGGCACTATACTGCTAGCTACTATTCATCCGGAGTAAATTGTGGCATGTTTTGTGCCACAGTTGTGAACAACTTTTGCAGAAGCATTTTATAGTGTATGTACATGTCTGTCATGTAGATACTACATATCCCCTAATTTACATATGCTCATGTATATTTAACCTAAATTTGAGGTGGTCTTTCATGAAGTACACATGTACCATTTTATATAGTAGTCGCACTTTGTAACATTATTTTTTCATATGCATTTGGTTCTACGGCTGATCCGATGGCCGGTGTTCCATGCAGTCAGCAACATTAGGTCGATGGCTGATTTGATATTTTAATGTTACGTACGTACATCGTTACGTACATTGATCCTACCAATACAGATGCGTAGGAATGTCTTGCATATATAATACTTTGTACTGATACAATTTATGCACATCATGCAGTAAAGCCTGCTACTATTGACAGACTCGACTTATTTCAACTTGAAAAAATATGTACTAATTTTGTATCTCAATTAATATTGCTATCCCCAAGTTTGAAAGTTAATACCAATCAAACACAACACCTGCAATGAGTTCCAATCAATATTTTTATGATAAATTTGCATGTGTATATACGTGATCTGCTTCGAGCTTAGAGGGCCATAAATCCTGCTCACATGTAACACATGTAACAGTGTGTTAATGAAATATAATCCAATCCTTTTGGACGAATACCCAACTTGTCCAATCACCATATTGCTTAGCCATCCACAATTTGCTGATTGATCAGTTTGTTTTACTGCAATATACAGGAACATTCCAATGTACTAAGAAGCCCAGTCATATAGGCTATAGAATTGTAGGCTACTTGAGTTGTATTTGATGACTAAGCTACAGTAGGACATGTATCATGTATGTATGTACTTTATGTAAGACTACCTAAAATATAGTGTATATACATACATGCAAATACTGGTCTATCCCCTAGCTTATACATACTCATTATTTGAGGTGTAGTCTTACATGAAGTATATACTCATATCAAATCGTATCAAATGAGTAAGTCTCTTTGGTAAAGTACTGCCTCAGAAGATAGCAACATTTTTATCTATCCAGTGTTTTACCGATGTAGCTAAATATCGGCGCGATCCAATGTCGGCAATTCACCGGGTTCTCGTCATATTCAGAATCTGATGATCAGTGATGATCAGTGTTAGTTCTCGCTTCCAGCGTACATTTACTACCTCATATCACGACGAGGTAGCTTACTCAAAATCTTTCTCACCTCAGATCTACTTCTTATGCCGTTTAACAACTGATTTTTAAATGAATAATTCAAAGCACTTAATTGACCACGAAGAAAAGGATTTAAAATATAACTACAGATTGGAACGCATCCATGCTGTCAGCATGGATGTGTTCAATCATTCAAGCAATGTGTAAGCTATCCTTTTGTCCCAATTAGTTCCAGGTTGTGTGTCACCTCCCATTTTGGTCCCCTGCTCCTGTTTTTAATTTCAATGGTCCCTGGGGAAGGTTTGCCTGGACAAGTTATAGCATCAGGAGGGTTTAATTTGTTTTCCTCTTGCACAAAACTCCAGATGTACCAAATTTGTGTCTCATAGCTTCAGATTTTATAAAAAAAAAAGTAAGGATGGAGGAGACCTTCTGTTGGCCCCCTTGAACCTCGGAGGAAAATTTTGTACAGGGGAGAATTTGGTCAAGCAACCGAAATGTAAGGAATTGTTGATGTTTTTTCAGAAATGATCAAGTTTGATCTTCATCAGAGTTTTCCTTTAGATGGGTTTTGTGGGATATTTTTGTTCCTTTCTATAGTGGCTGCCAACAACATCTTACTGTCAATCAACCTTGTTGCATAACTGCTGTTTTGATTTGGCTACATGGTATTTGAATAGGTGCAAGAAATCTGGCTACTGCATGGTTATTAGTTTAGTATAGCTAGGAAGTCTGATAGGCTCATAACGAAACCTTGTTCGTAATGATCACAAAGAAAACAAAGATCCATATAGCAGGTCAGGTAGCCATGAATCATGAGGAAACTAAGACCCGTATACAAAATTCTCTAAGGGGAGGGGAAACAAACTCTCCTTGGATCCCCTCCCCAGGATACAGTACACTGGGGAAAGCATCGTTTATTGTCTACTATCTATTTATTATTATATTTTTGCAGTTTGTTATGATATTATGTTACTTTTATTTCTGTTCAGTCAGTAAAAATATTTCAGAAAGAGTAAGGGTACTGTGACTAATATTACTGTCCCTCAAATTGCAAAAAAGGATTACATCCATCTTGAGGACATTATGGGATGTGATTGGAAATTGTGGCAAGTCATACTGTCCCCCAATATTAACAATGGCAGAGAGTATGGTATAACATCCAGTGTTGTTTTTGACATCCCTCTATTAAAATTAAACCAAGTTGATGGCCATGATACCATATATCTGAAGTTTAATTAATATTTTTAAACTATTCCTCACTAGATAATGGCTTAATCTGGCCAGATTAAACCAGATGTAATGCCAGACCAGGTCTTCGGTGTGTAGCTAGGCCGGCATTGTTGAACTCTTTTCATTGTTTCTTCGAGCCCAGAAAGTTGATCTGGATCCATTTTCATAGCCATGATGTGCTTTCAAGTAGAGGTGAACATCTTAATTGAGCTTACCATATTGTGTTACTTATGATGGGCCAATGCTTAAGTTTTGATTTTGTATCAAGAGCACCAGCTAGCAACACAAGTTTCTTTGTTGCACTTTTATAAAGCTTCTGGAGGTTTGTTCCTAGACCCCACTATGGGGTCCTATAGGGTCCACAGTGACCCTTAGCTGAAACTGATCATGTTTAAACTTGCCATCCAATCCCCCTGCCCCCCCCCCACTATGACTATTTCGGATAAAATTAATTATCTGCAAAAGGGGTTGATGCCCTGAAGTTTGTCTACCTTAATTCCCCAATCACCAGACTATATAACTACATAGGTCAACCCAGTCCAGCACTACCAATCATTTGGCTGGAATAGCAGACCTAGTCATCATCGTATTCCACTGGAGACGTCAGTGACGCAGTCCCTGAGCTTGCGGCATGTCTTTGAAAATCACAATGGTGGCCCGGAAAAGGGGACCATATGTGTTGCCCATGCATGATGCCTGGTTTAAAAACTCCTGCATGCATTGCATGGTGTTCAAGACTCTATAGGGCTGCATCCTCCTTGATCATCCTATGGTGTTTGGCACTTTCTATAATTAACATATGCACATATATCACAAAGGTGATTGATGCACTGTCACTTTCTATAATTAACATATGCACATATCACAAGGTGATGGATGCACTGTCACATTCTGTGATTAACATATGCACATTACAAAGGTGATGGATGCACTGTCACTTTCTATGATTAGCATATGCAAATATTGATGGATGCACTGTCGCTAATTTCTTTAATTAACATATGCACGTCACAAAGGAGATGAGATAGATGCACTAGCTGTCGCTTACCCGCTTGAGGATGTGGGAGGTATCATACCCACGCTTGAGGATGTGGGAGGTATCATAGCCATGCTTGAGCATGTGAGAGGTATCATACCCATGCTTGAGGATGTGGGAGGTATCATAGCCATGCTTGAGCATGTGAGAGGTATCAGACCCATGCTTGAGGATGTGGGAGGTATCATAGCCATGCTTGAGCATGTGAGAGGTATCATACCCATGCTTGAGGATGTGGGAGGTATCATACCCATGCTTGAGCATGTGAGAGGTATCATACCCATGCTTGAGGATGTGGGAGGTATCAGACCCATGATTGAGGATGTGGGAGGTATCATACCCATGCTTGAGCATGTGGGAGGTATCAGACCCATGCTTGAGCATGTGGGAGGT
>JAODAG010338346.1:0-10298 GCA_027574785.1 Orphnurgus asper
CAGGCCCCAAACCCCCCCCCATAGCTTTCGCACATTCGGAGGTTCACTGCATCTGGCTTCACCAGCCCACACCTTAACGAGAACGGTTTCCCCCCTTGGAACGTTTGTTGCAGGCCACCGTGGTTCACATGTGCCTGTAAATGTCTGTTTTCTTCAATATTATGCCTAGATTTTGGCACCATGGGGAGGGAGGAGGCAGTGCTCAAAGTATCTGATTTCGTTTGCCGAGACACAAAAACGTAGAAATTTAACAGTATTTAACAGCTCATCGGGTACACCTGAATGCTGGATTGGATTCGATGAAGCTCTGATGCCATTTTAAATCATCGTCCATCTGAAATAACGTCGCAGAAGCAAATTCGATCTACATTGTCGTGTCCTGCTCCCCTGAATCTGCTCCTCTGAATCTGCTCCCCTGAATCTGCTCCCCTGAATCTGCTCCGTCTAAACCATGCAGCCAACTGCTACCATGAATTGCCTCCATTTACTGTGGTGCAGGTCAGATACTTAAAACTTTTATGGATAGAGGTAATTATTTTAGGAGAACAAAAAAAAGAGGCAATAAAAAGTCCACCTGCTGAAAAGACAAACGTGGCCATAATTCACTCTATGGAGTATCTGTTTTCCCCGCTATTCCTTGATATCAGAAGCTTTTGATCCAATTTGAAAAGAGGCCCTGCCAAGCTCCTGCTTAGGAGTTCCGAAATGCTGGCTGCAGAACCAAACCAGCCAGGAACTATTTTTTTTTTTTTTTTTTGTATTTTGATGACTTCAGAGTCCTTAATGAAGTTTATTTAATAGTCTTAAAACAGCCTTTCTGTAAACTGGTCATATATAATGTCATCCTTGTAAAACTCAGGGGCCCAACAGCCTGCAAGAGAAGAGGATTTGTAAAACAAAAGAAACAAATATCCTCATTTTCAATGGCTGATAATTAAGAGCCACGTTTCTGGTGTTCAGCTTTAAATGAAGGCATCGAATCTGCATTAACTTCGAAGATAATTTAGAGGTGATGGAACTTTGTCCTGATAATGCTTTAATGGTTTTAAGAATTTTTAGCTATGCAGAATACTAAGTAATTAAAGACTTATGTGTTTGAAAATACTTGGTACATCATGTGTGATGTGTTGTTCAGCATGTGAATTATGATGTGGTGTTCAGCACATGAATTATGATGTAGTGTTCAGCATGTAGAAATATGATGTAGTGTTCAACTTCAGCATGTGAATTATGATATAGTGTTCAGCATGTGAATTATGATGTAGTGTTCAGCATGTAGAAATATGACATGTGATGTGTGAAATATGCTGGTGTGAACAAGAATGCAAGGCAATTAGGTGAACACAGGTTCGAATCTTCCTTCCCGGATCTACATAGGAGTGGATTTTTCCCTTTGGGGCTTCCCTGTAGTGTGACCAATTTCCCCTGTGGGTCTGTGGATGTGTCCTATGGGTCTGGAGATGTTTCCTGCGGGTCCTCTTCATATAGAGGGTGAATTAGTAACACGAAAGATGTTCCTTGGTGAGCTACTTTCTGTAACTTCAACTCCCGGCTTTCGCTTATGGATGGTTCCGGGCGAAATTTCGCCCAAGCTTGAATATTTTCTCCTAAGCGTATATCGTTGATTTATGGAATAGTCTGCCTCTTGCACTTGTTGCCCACGAAATCACCGAATTCAAGATGCAATGAGACATTCAGTGCACTATGCACACCAGTATATTGGCAAGCTACAGTTATTCATGTTGCCTAATGTGCTCGATAATCCCATTAATATTATTATACATGTATGGGGTAGATCCAGTGGATCGGGTGCAAGACACTTGACCCCCACCCGTTTTGTCATTTGTAGTTGAAGTGGCATTTTTACAGTTCCTGATTCTGTTGATGTGCCCCCAATTTTCCCTATTTGTAAAAGATGAGATTCATGACTTTGTGCCCCTATTTTAAAATCCTGGATCTACCACTGTTATTGTTCTTCTTATTATTATTATTATTCTTTTATTATTATATTTTTTTACAAGCCCAGTGCAAAGTTTCACATTACTATTGTGTACAAACATACGTACAGCATACATTGTGCAGTAGTCAGGATATTTTTTAGCAGCAAAGTGAATGAGAACTGTTCGATCTGTCAACCTGAAGCCACAACTCGATTTTGGCTGCTGGAAATAACTCCAAACAACATTTTGACATATTTCCATGAACTAACGTACGTACTTTATTTTGGCCATGTGACATACCTATAGGTATGTAAGCTAACACTAAGGTAATACATTTACAGTTATCTTTGACACTATATAATCCACTATTTTGCCAGAAATGCTTTTTCATCCCGTCCGTTTTTAATCAAATAACGCCGTTCGGAAACCCCTAAATTATTATTCAATACCTTGGTGGCCTATGGCGACAGAAATTGTAGCTCCGCTCTGGAGAGCATATTTTCGCCTCTGCTTTATTAACGGTAAGATGATAAAATTAATATTACAAGTGCGGTGGTGGACATTATATGTGTGGCATGGCCTATTCCAGCGTTTGCGTGTGGTGCAGAGCAATTCTACAGGAGTGAACAACTTGACGACGACATATTAGCCTTAATGATATGTCGAAAGGAGAATATTACAAGATTAATTAATAACGGGCCTCGCAAAATTGTCCAAAAATTTGAAATGGGCCGATATCGTGCATTTCTTCCCTTACGTGTTTGTCGTTTCAGATGACTTGTTGTATAATTCGTTGGGTCGTATGCATAATGCAGCATATTTGACGTTGCTCAATGCATGTGGCTCTTTACTTACTGCTGTACGCTCCTTTAACTATAATACATCAAACTCACATTCATGTACGGCAAGCAACTTTGCAGAATCTTTCCTGCAAGGAGTTTTGGCTGTATGGTAAATTTATGGCCCTTTTTATTGTCTTCTTCTATCTTTTCGAAGGAAAAACAAACTAAACTGAGCATTTCTGCATGCAATTATTTACCACATGGTGCCGTATACTGTACAAGTAAAATAAACCCCGAAACCTAGAAGGAAGGAAAATACTCCACCTCTGCAGCAACGTTAAGCAATTCTTTTGAAGGCCTGACAGTATTGAGGCATTGAAGGACATATATTCCATAGTAAAAGAAAATATGAAAAATATGAATGGAAATAATAAAACCGGTAAGTGTTGGGATATACCAATTTTTTTTGTACGCAAAAATAAGTCCGGTTAGGTTAGACGACTACGGTAACGAAAAGCCCGGCTTAACCGTCCATGATTGCGTGGTCTGGTTTTTGTAAGCCGATGAATCGAGAAGAGAAATTATTCCGTAAATCTTCCTTGTCGTAAAACGAGAGAAATCAATCCTCCGCCAAACTGTGTAAAGCCTGGATGAACACTCAGCCCAGTTTTTTTTTTTTCTGCAAATGGTTTTCGCTTCCGACATTCTATTTACATTGGCCAACCTTTAAGATGCTCTGTACCCCAGGGATCACTTCTTTCCCCTCCTTGAAAGCGGCCGCGAGAGTATACGCTCGAAAGAGAGGAAGCATAAAGCCTGTGATTCTGGAGATGGTTTAGGTTATGTTCACTGTCCAATCAAATGCAGGCGTGAGCAGCTATGATGATTCTTTTTGAGGAATTGTCGGGAAATTTTTAATATTGCTTTTTAAAGATCAGGGAATAGGTTTTTTTAATTTTTTTTATTGCTCTATCAAGTTGTACATCGAGAGGACAGAAGGATCACACTTCTGTAATTATTTGGTTCTTTTCTATCTCTTAGGCTCGTGGCTTACAGGCTATTACAGGTAGCAAAGATCAAATCACTTTAAATATTCGAAATAATCCACCTAAAACAATATTAAACTTTATCTGCATAATGTAATAAAGAAATTGTTACAAAAATTAAAGTTGTATGTAGAAAATGTCTTGGCTGTTCTCACCAGGGAGGTGTTACTTAACACCTGTATTATAAAGGGTATGTTTGCTTATCTAAAACTTTTGATTTAAATAAATCACAGGATATGAAGTATAGTAAGCAAAATCCTTAATATTCTTCATTATGTATGTATGTGAGACTCTTAACATAATTATGTCCAACTTCTACAAACAGTTAGATGAGCTATAACTGCAATTGTATTACACAAGGATTATAAACATGTCAAGAAATGATTGTCCTGTTTTACAACTTTGGAGAAAAGCAGATAATAAAACATTCATGGAGGTACTTTCAACTCACCACTGAGTTGCCCAGCAACCCTGACTATGTATGGCTGGCTGCTTGAGGTGGGGGGGGGGGAAGCTATAATTTTTTATGAGGTACAGACAGATTTGGTGGCATAGTTTATTAATATGATGGCAATTATGTCAATATCCTTCTAATAAAATATTGTATGTCACCCACTATTCACAATGTGCAACTCAAACTCTGGAAAGAATATATGGTAATGAACTTTTAAAATTGATATTGTAAAGCCTCTCTTATATAATATAGGCCTATGTCTGCTGGGTTAATGTTCAGTTTGTATGGCCTTTGAACATTGTAACATGCAGCATTCTGCTTGACTCGTTGACTTTTGATAGAAGTTTATGTTACAACTCATGTTCAGTTCACTTAGAGACATGATTTTGAGTTTAATAATGTAGGATGTTATTATGGAGTATTCATGTGTATCAAATACTGTATATGTCTTATGGTTATAGCTACTATAGGTGTAGGCTAGGAATACTAATTTGAAAGTTCCTCCCAATGGTAACATTAATGTGTAGCCCAATTTATGTCTATAGCATTTGGGATTCTCAGTTGTTCTCAGCAACATCTCCCTGTTCTGAGAGTGCCACGCAATTTGGATTGGATTGTGGGTGTGTTATGATATCTGATTCATTGAAATCAATATATAATTTTCTCTTGCAAAACCATTTATCTGTAGAGTACAATACCTTCATAGAGTGTGTACATTAACTTTCCAGTAAGTTACTTTGAAGGAGGATAAAGCACTTTTGTAAAAGTTGAGTTTATTCTATCTACTTTGCAAAGGTTATGCAGTGAACCGGTACTTTCTACGTGGCATAATTGATTGCATACTATGATACTTATAAGTGCACATTAGCATTGAATAAATATAAATAATTGATTGCGCACATACTGTACTATATGTACCTCAAACCTCAATACTAATGTATTGAGGTTTGAATATCACTTAGTGATGCAAACTGATGAACTAATGAGAGAAACTATAGTTCTAGGAGAAACTGTAGGTTCATTCTTGGTCACATGGCAAGAACCATTACAGATGAACTTTACACAACCCAGGAATCCGCTTCTCTCTTCATTCAATCATCCATGTTGCACTAGGCTTCAACTATACTGTTGTTGATATTCCCCTTGGGGATTTAGTTGATGAAATTGTTAACTATTCATTTGTTCATTAGTCTCCATCTTTTGTGATGGAGATCAGGACACCTGTGACAGACACTTCCCTTCACGGGCTTCCCCCGCGACACAATCTTCCCTTCAGAAACTTTTCTTAGTTATGTGTCCAATTCATCAGTTAACGTTGGCGATATGTCATGGCAGCTCCGTCTCCTATACCTTAATCTGACACCTAAAGAAAACAGAAACGGGATTGAAGAAAGAATTGCCACGTAATTGCTGCTTCGTATATTTCCATGATCCATTGCCACTGTTTGTATTTCGTACCCAGGTTCTACGCTGGATGACTTTTCTTAAAATGTATAAAGATTCTCTACGACCCTTTTTTCATCATCATGGAGTAAATTAATTGTTTTCAAGTGATACTTTGAGCCTCAATTAAGAGACGGGAAAGTTTGCCCAGCAAGGAGCAAGCTAGGATATATTATAGCCATCGATATCGTACCATATTTTGTATTAAGCCGTTTAATATTATTCATGGAATGACACTAACGACAGCCCGTACCGCCAACATTGACACGTTCAAAGCCGGGTATGTCGTTCCGGTTGGATATTTTATCGATGTGGCAATTGGTCGCCGATGCGTCGAAAGACTGTGTCCACTTACCATCTTGGTAAACTCACAGGGGCCATGCAGTTGAAATCTGCCTGTTACATATAGAACCATCTTTATGAAAAAAGTCGTAACCAGGTTAGTACAGTATGTCGTAAACTATTCCCGAGAATAATGCAGGTTATATTCTTTCCTTTCCTGGCAAGACTATTTCAGCTATATAGACTACTGCATATTACTTACAGGATAACATACGGCATATCCTAATAATGAATCCTAAAGAAGTATAATTGCCATAGTATTGGTGTTCGACTGTATTCAATTTCAATTGATTACCATAGTATTTGTTGTCAGCTGCTTTAAATTTACGATTTCAGTCGCTGTGATAGTAGTGGCATCAGCTAGATTTTATGTCACTCTACTTACACATTACACTTACACAGTGTAGCATATACCATCTCAGAAAACTTTTACCAATGACCTCTGTCCCCTGTGACACGATGCAGTCCCCATCACTATTACAAAGTCATTCATTCTACGGAGCTCTAGTAGTGTAATTTTTACATCCTGTAATTCTGGCCATTGTGATTATTTTTTGAATTTATTTTTTGGAGGGGGGGGAAATATGTTCTTTTCTGGAAATATGTTCTTTGTTTCCTGTTGGTCGTCATGTTGTGCGCAAAGATTTTTTTTTAAATAACTTATAGGGGATAAAGAAGATGATAGCTGATAGCTTTAGCATTGTACCATGCTGATCGTGGTGGCTTGCTCAGCGATCTATTTCTTGCAAGGGCTGGCCGATCGGTGATTGATTTGGTAGCTTCTAGGGGAGGAGGGAAAAGGGAATGATGGTTTTTCAGAGGCATTCCAATGTTGATTTCAACTCGTGTTATATTGATGAGTTAACAAATGGCATTGATCTGTCCAAAATATTATGCATCCAGAGTAGACGAATAATGTTAGAAGCAACTTGCTGCTGTTCATCTCTAATTCTTTTCTCCGACTATCTCGATGATGATTGGTCCTGAGGCTGAAGATTGTCAGATAGTAATTGCAAGAGCTGCCTTTTGGTAAATACTTCAATCTAGTGAGTTTACTTGTGATTACTGCAGAGAAGAAATGTATCACGAATCATGGGTGCAGATCACGGGGGGAGGAAGCGGGGGAGAGTGGCAAGGGGAAGCCCACAAACGACAATGTGGGGGAGAGGCATGAGTACCGATTCACCCCGCCCATCAATCCCCTAAGATACGAGTAAATCTTCTGCAAAAGTTTTGCATCCAAGTACTCCTTAGACCTAGGGGGTGAAATTGCACCCTTAATTATACGATAAATTCTCTAAGGAGAAGGGGTAACCCTCACTTTAGATACCCCACTGCACCCCCAGGACACGATTCAGTCGTTCAATCTCTCTGGATCTGTCAGTGTTTATCGCAGCTCCTCCCCCTCCCCAGATCTTACTCTGCCATCATGAATTTAATACCACGGTATGTCTACAAAGGACGTAACACCAGAATCCTATATTGACAGTTAATCGATGCAACCATATGAATCGATGCAACCATGCGATCGATGCAACCATACGATCGATGCAACCATGCGATCGATGCAACAGTTCTTCGACCGATCCCCGACAAAGTTTCGTCGATGATGGCATGGAGGTATATTTATGGTGAGACATCCTCTATATATAGGTTGATTTGTGAGCAGCAAAAAAAATTAGCTACCGCATTTTAATTACACGAAATGGGAAGTGTCGACTGTCTGGCGACATTCTAATTTTCATATATTATAATGACGACTACCATAAAGAAACATTATATGACCGTCTTAGACCCAACTTTTATTATACGCTGTCAGCTTTACTTAGATGTTCATTACGGCGGTCATAGCATATAAACTGAGCATGTCGGAGATCAATCTCCTGGTTGGTATTTACGTATATAGTTATTTACTTATTTCCTTCGCAAACAGTTCTATTCTTTAGGTAGGAGCATCCTATTGTCCCCCATGATGCTGTCAGGATATATTAATGTTCAGTACTTGTAACATAAAACACATATTTACTGTAAAATGCACGTGTCACCAGACACTTTGTAATTAAGCATTATTATGATCCATTTCACATGAAAAGAAAAATCGTAAAAAGTAAAAAAAAAAGGGTAGTTGGCAAATCCCAACAAACAGTATCATATCCATTGAATATCAGTTTAATAGGAATCAGTATCGGTTAAACCCAACAGACAATATCATGGCCTCTGAAAAACAGTAACTAATTTGAGCGAGTGTATCGGTAATCCCGGTTTAGGCTTGTCGCTGCTACATACCACTTGGCACTAGGTACACTAATCCAATGATCTCCGGGTCTTAACAGTCCGGATCGAAATAGGATTAGGTCTGGGAAGTGGATCAATTTGATGCCGTGTGGCATTTATGATGCCGTTGTTTGGTTTTGGAGCCTAGGTTCTTTCTTCGGTAGCAATTTTCTTCAATGCAGTTCTGTCACCAGTTAGGTTGATAGTGGTAAGTGCAGTTCTGTCACCAGTTAGGTTGATAGTGGTAAATGCAGTTCTGTCACTAGTTAGGTTGATAGTGGTAAATGCAGTTCTGTCACCAGTTAAGTTGATATCAGTAAATGCAGTTCTGTCACCAGCTAGGTTGATAGAGGTAAATGCAGTTCCGTCACCAGTTAGGTTAATAGAGGTACAGTAAAGACAGTACCAAATAATAGTCGTTATTCCAAGGATTCCGTACGTACAACAACACAGTGAACCATTTCTCTTGTAAGTCTTTTGAACAACAGTTTTCCAAAGACTGCAAAAATTATGCTTTACTTAACAATTTTGTCGAACTTGTATCCACTATAGATCGATGATTGTGACATACAGTAGTTAGTTGAAAGATGCACCATCTTTATTATTTGATCTGGTTTGCTGTAAATTGGTTAATTAATAAAAGAATAAAATTTAAAAGTTGAAATATCTTACCCATTTTATTTTGTGTTAATCCTCCTTTTCGATGCAACCATACGATCGATGCAACCATACGATCGATGCAACCATGCGATCGATGCAACCATGGGATCAATGCAACCATGCGGTCGATGCACCCATTCAATCGATGCAACCATGCGATCGATGCAACTATGCGATCGATTCGACCATGCGATCGATGTAACCATGCGATCGATGCAACCATGCGATCGATGCAACAGTTCTTCGACCGATCCCCGACAAAGTTTCGTCGATGGTATATTTTGGTGAGACGTCCAGCTATATATAGGTTGATTTGTGAGCAGCAAAAAAAAATAGGTCCTTTTTATTGTGAATTCTTAGAGAACCGTTACAACCCGTCATATCTATCATATAGAACAGGTCTGCACATGACAGGTTATTACACTGCAGCTCTTCCTGGTGGTTTAATCGTCCAGTTAAAAATGGAGGAGTCATCACTTATATATAGAGATAAATGCTTTGACCCGTGAGTGTTTTTTAGGGCAGTAACCATAGGAATAATTGTAAATAAAAAACACAACCCCAAAACACCTTTTTGTAGTCGAAGAGTGAAGGCAAGGGGGGTGGAAGGCAAGGAACTTACTGTCGGTAGAAGATGGTGAGGAAATCTTCAAATTCAACTCTACAGGCTTTAAGGCTGCATTAAAACCATCGCTGCATATGAGTTAATACCAAGAATCTCCAACTCTCTGTTTTCTTTCCTGGACATGAACGGAATTGAACGGCCTTTTCAAAGCTCCAACTCTCCCTTAATTTTACTCTGGAGAGTTCGTTCCCCTCGTTTTATTTTGCAGTAAAAACCCGTTTCATCGAAGTTTGAACGTCCGTCGCTGGACAGATCGGGTGGAAAAAAAAATGGGCCGGAGGTGGTTGAAAGTAATTACGTATGACGTCGTAATGTTGATATTTATTGGAGTGTGACCTACGGTGCCATGGGGAATAGAAATGAGACCAGGGCCCCCTTGCCTCTTCACACATTGATACAGGGGGGATTATAAAGGTGTGACAGTAATGGTAATTTATCAAGGCGTTATACTAACGATAGATGGCAGTTTATTTCAGTGATTAGACATAATTATACTAGGCTTAGAAGGTTTAGTTGAAACACTAAACCGTAAATCATACTTTCCGCCAGCAAGAATTAGAACTCGAGTCGTTTTTAGTTTTGTCTACCTGTGTACGCTGTGTGATTACACATCTGTGAAAATTTGTATCGGCTAATAATTTGGTAACCCTCAAAAGTTCCATGTACTAGTCCAAAAAATGATAGGATGGGCATATATATATATATATATATATGTATACATATATATATATA
>JAODAG010338368.1:0-10295 GCA_027574785.1 Orphnurgus asper
ATTGCCATGCTCTTAATATTTTTGATATTGCAAACTTTCAGGTAGCTACTTTCATGTATCAATACTTTAATGGTTCTTTGCCGGCTAACACGAATCGTGCACATAACTATCATATTCGAGGAAACAGTGTTTATCTACCATTCTGCAAGTTAGCAAGTAATCAACGTTTTGTTAAATATGTTGGCCCTACTATTTGGAACTCCCTCCCAGATCACTTGAAAGCAAAACACTGCCGACCTTTAAATGTAAACTTAAAGAACACCTATTATCCAAGTATAATGTAAACTGACTGACTCGACTTAAATTGTACTGTCGTTTGTTCCCTTTTTCACTCTCTTTTCAGAGGACCATACATAAAGCTATTCTTAGCTTCTTTGGTATTCCCTCAGTCTAATTAATTATTTTTTCATTATGTACTTAAATTGTACTGCCTTTTGTACCCTTTTCAATCTCTTTTTAGGGGAACATACATAAGCTATTCTTAGCTTCTTTGGTATCCCCTCAGCCTGATTATTATTTTTTTTCATTATGTACTTAATTTGCATTTAAAATGTACAAAAATTAATTTTCTTATTAAACAAAATGCATTTGTATTTGGCTGAAATAAAGTTCCGAAAAACGAAACGTTTTAATAATAGGAGCACATAATAAACTGTTACATAGAGACATTTCATCAGTATAAAGTACCCTTCCTTAAGTCTAATAAAGTTTCCAAAGATCTGACATCACTCTTTGTATATATACCTTGATAGTTTTAATAATAGGAGCACATAATTAAACTGCTACAATTAATTGGTATAAGTACCATTCCATAAGTATGCTAAAAGCTTCCATAGATCTGACTTGTATACCTTGATAATTTGCTTGTTGGTTTCCTTGAAATATTACACTGCCACTTAATTGCTATTTAAACATGAGCTGCACTGTTACTATCATGTTATGTGAAACGTAGACTGTTCTTTACAACTCCCCAGTAGTGACGTTGGCTTGAACACTTTGTTGTTTTATAGATTAGTATAGGTGTAGATTTATTTATAGGTAGAAATATTTAGCTACTATCTTCCAAAGGACATGTTCCCAAAATGCTAGAGTACAACCAGTGTAACCAAACAAGTTGATCATTTGCAAGGAAAACAAGACTCATTCTACTGTGTTGTGTTGATGATGTTGTCAATCAATCAATCAAATAACTTATGCAGCGCCTAATATCTAAAGTTCAACAATATTCAGTGAAGTCAAGATAAAAATGCTCTTGAGAAAAGATAAGTCTTTTACCTCCTTTTAAAGTGCTGACATTTGTTGTGTGTTTCTAGCAGGTCATATGTTGGAAATGTGTTTTAATTCTGATATGCTAATTGACCCATGACCTTTTTGTCAGGTATTGCTTGTCAAGGATTGCAAGGACGTGGCTGGTACCCTATGGTCAGCTCCACTGCAGCCAACTCCAGCATGTGTCTCGTCCGTACAGCATCATTTCAATCTTCTCTGCAATATCTGTGTTGTCGAACTCTAAGATATGCCATCCCCTCCAAGCTAAATGTGATTACCGTTTTGGACATGCCACCAGGATTAAAGACATTACTGAAAAATAATCTACACTGGTTGTTGGGAGCACAAAGAGACTCGGATGATGCCAACATGAGATCCCAAGGTACGCAGACTGGTTGCAAAAGCAGGGCAAAGAAATTAACAAAACATAATTTACAGAAAACGGGGGAGAGATGGTAAATAAATATCTTGACATTGATCTTGACATTGATGGTTGTGGAAGTTTTACTGAACGGAATGTTACTTGTATTGTTCTCTGGTAGAAAAGAATACATTACATTACATTTGGTAAGAGTTGAAGTACTGCTGAAGTTCAGGCATATAATTTCCAAAGTAGCCTTATTTAAGGTGTAAAATAGAGACATGCTTTCTCTTTGATTCCATGATTGTAATACGGGACAAATTTGTAACTTTGAACCAAAATTTTCTTGCTGATGAAATAATGAAATCATATGCAGTCCCTATTCATCTTTCTCTAATAATTTTACAAAGCAAACCGAACAATCTGTATAATAATGAATATTCATAACTGCAGCTCTGAATTGAATTGCTGAGAGGAGGCTGGTAAGGCCAGAGCCAGTCATTGCAGCTTGTTCCCCATTACATTACCATGTATTTTCTTCTCACCTCAGTGGTGTAGCCAAAGGATACAATTGTATGTTAATTAACATTCTTGTCTACCTAATGTATACCTAATGGCCCATATCTTGCAGAATTAATGCTACCATTGTTCTTAATGAATTTGATGTCCATCGAGCAGTTATTTACAAAGACTTTTTACAACTTTCATCTGGTTTCTGAAATTAAAAATAGGAGGGTAATCATGTTACGTTATATGATGTCATAAAGCAGATTTATTCCTCTTTGACCATTTGATTGTATCCTCTCATCGTACATGGCATTTGATGGAAGAGATAAGCTACATGTAGACTAGCATATAATCTGTTGCCCGAGTGTAGACTTAAGATTTCTATCCAGGCAAAGAGACTAGTTAGAACATGGTTTAGGATGCCATATTTGAGGTGAAATTAATGTTCATAGCCTATTACATTAATCTTGTAGTCTAACCATTATTGTGCTAAAGACCATGTATACTACCTGTGGTGTTATGTTAGAAGTTAGTACTCCAATCCAAAGACCATCACCATTATAAAGCTGATGAAGTTAGTACCTGGATTATATGGATAATTCCCAGATTGCATGGATAGTAACCAGGTTGTGTGGATAGTTCCTATGGTTTGCTTGATCATCGGATTGTGTGGATAGTACCCGGATTGTGTGGATGTTGGATCTCCTGTTAATGACTATGTGATATAAGCATCAAGGGTCATAATTGCTGTTCCGTGGCAGCTGAGAGTAAACAAAAGAGAACACTTGAAAGAAGAGTAAAAAATCACCTTGCTTGGATAAGGATATAAGCTATCGATGTCATGTTTCTGAGGTAATTATAGAAATCAGGTAAAATATTTTCTAGACCTGTATGTTCATTTCAAGGAGTACAGTACTAACTGCATAGCAGCACACATTCCATGACAAATCTTGATCTAATCCTGCACTCCTCAACCTGCAGACTCCTCAATCATTGCACCATTATAAGGCACATGATACAACATTTGAAATTTTTCAGACAGATCTCAAATCACCTTTGACAAAAACAACAGCTTTCTTGTACTAAGGTGGACCTTACGACTGTCACCCCCCAGTGAGATATGGTGATAACCAACGACTGTCCCCCCCCCAGAGAGATACGTTGATAACCAACGACTGTCTCCCCAGTGAAATACAATGATAACCAACGACTGTCTCCCCAGTGAGATACGATGATAACCAACGACTGTCCCCCAGTGAGTTACGATGATAATCAACGACTGTTCTCCCCAGTGAGATATGATGATAACTAATGATGACTGACCCCCAGTAAGATACGATGATAACCAACGGCTGTCTCCCCGCCAGTGAGATACGACGATATCCAATGATTGTCCCCCAGTAAGATACGACGATAACCAACGACTCCCCAGTGAAATACGACGATAACCAACGACTGTCACCCCCTATAATGATAACCAACGACTGTCCCCCCAGTGAGATATGACGATAACCAACGACTGTTCCCCAGTGAGATACAATGATAACCAATGACTGTCCCCCCCCCTCCTCCCAGTGAGATACAACGAAAACCAATGATCATGAGCAGAGTAATTCTTGTCTCTATACATCCCTCATGTGTTCCCCCTATCACTTGAATTGAGCTAGTAATCATGACCTTGAAGAACCCAATAATAAACCATAGTCTACTCATAGAGCATATGAAATCATCCCTGAGCCAGATCAAGGTCACCAATGGCTGTTCTTAGCAAGTAATCTGTTGACTGGTAAGGGGGACAAGAAATTATGATATATTGAGAATACTGTAAAATTGATATTGAAAGAGGAAGGATCCAACTAGAAATGTCTTCTCTGATTCATCAAATTATACCCCAAAACCATCAAACAGTTCTTCAGTCCAATAATTCCTCTGATCCATTAAACTTCATCTGATTCATCAACTACTCCTCTGATGCATCAATAGTTCTGTTCAACTATGCCATGCTATCCACTTCATAAAACTATTCCTCTTATCCATCAAACAGCTTTTGTCCAACTAATCCTCTGATCCATCAAATTGTGCATCTGATACATCAAACTTCCTCTGATCCATCAAACAGTTCCGTCCATCATTCCTCTGATCCATCGAACTAGATCCATCTCTTCTTCTGCTCTCTTCTGCTCTACTCATTCTCACATTCTCACCCATGTTTATATAAGAACATTCCCATCTATGGAGGTCATTTGTTTGTAAACTCTTCGTGATAATTCTGGCCCAACTCTCCGTGATGTGGCAAGTACCCCTTCACCTCGCCTTATCTGAACAAGAAATAATTAAGATTAGCTACATGCTGTTAACTACAAGGTAAATTCTGTCACTTAATCTGGCAAGGTGAAAACAATTTATAAAGTTATTTAATTTGATAAATTAAACATACTATAATGACAACATGTATAGTGGTTGCCTCTAAAAGCTATAATTGTTGTCTCCATTATAGATTGGTTGACAGATGATTATTTAAGCTTACAGCAAGGCTGAAACAAGCACCCTAATGCCTGGAAATGCTGGTGAACAAATCCAATGCAGGTAAATACATTCATTACACCTGCAAATTTGTATGTGTACTTTTAGGGTACCTTGCACAGTCTTCAACCGTATCCACATTTCAAAATAGCACAACATTTATGCCAGATCAAAGCGCTGACCATTTGGCATCTATCACATATGACACTTTAGTACAAATTGCCCCCAAGACTGAATTTGGAAGAATTGTTTTGGAAACATTTGGAAAGTGATCTGCTCACACCAACCCGTGTACACTTCTGCAGCACTGCATGGTCATGACGTGACATCTGTGGGTTTTTCAATTCCTTTCAGCTGTCTACAACGTCATCATATATACAAACTCTATCATAAAATTGGAGTTAAAATAAGTAAATTAACCCATACTTGTCATTTCAACTGGTTTATATATGAATGCACAGGGTATGTTTTTCTACTTCAAACAAATTCACATTACTGTGCAGTTTACAGTATCATTATTTTAATAAAATGCCAATGAAATGAGAGGTTGAATGCCATGGGCTAGTATTAACTTACAACAATATCCTGTAGTAGCATTTCACTCTCCTTGATTGATGTACATCTTCTGTAGCCCTAGATGAAATAGTGAAGAAATCTTAAACTGTAAAGTTAAGCTGTGAAGGGTTGGTACCATGGAATAATACTATACTGCATAACGTGTGAAACGTACACTTTCCACCATGCAGTATGTTCTACTCTGGACATTCTCTGATGCTATTAGCAATATTAAACGTACAAGTTTACATTACACCCATGAGGTTCAATCATAGATGATCTATTCTTACATAATAATTTTCAACAACTTACATAGCCTCTTTCAAGATATCAAGGACATGGAATAGCCATTAATAACCATCACAGTCATTTCAATAAAAATCTTTCTTTGATGTCATTTCTATGAATCTTGCCAGTTCCTGTATATTATACTATGTGAACATGGGACTTCAATGTACTTGTAAATTCGGTTTGTCTAGTTTGGTCTATCTGTAGTGAAATTTGATTTGGTTATGAATGTACAAAGTGTAATATTAAGAGAAATATTCTAATTTAGAGAGAGCATGCTGAAGCAGTGTAAGGTATATAACGTATATGACGTCTTCAGTAAACCAGACTACATTGGTACCTTACATGTAGTTTTGATTACTGCCACAATTTCAAAATGCACATCTCACTGAAGTCTACATACCTGTAGGAGTAGCTGTGGGGATGGATACTGAGTCATGATGGCATTAGCCATCTCTGGACTGACATTCCTGAACTGCTGCAGCTGTTGTTTCCAGACTTTGATCAAGCCCTGTCCATCCTTGGCAACTTTTACCCCTCCTGCCCACTCACTGTTAACATGGAACGAAAAGGTAGTTTTGTCCCTTTGCTTCCTGTGACAGAAGGAAGAAAAAGTATTCCTAGTTGGACCATTTCATCCAAACCTTCAAAATGTCACATAAACAGGTATGTAAAGTAGGTAAAATAGACCAACATTATCACTTTCAGAACAAACAATTAATTGGAACTAAGCAGCTAACAAACTTATCTGTATTCCCATTTAATTATTGTCTTGATTCAGAGTTGGAAAAGACAAAGTACTCACACAGAGTTGGAAGGATAAAGTGGTCACAGATAATTAGAAAGGACAGAGTAATCACAAAGTTGGATATGACAAATTACTCACAGAGAAGTGGCAAGGACAGAGTTTTTGCACAAAGTTGGAAAGGATAAACTAACACAGAAGTGGAAAGGACAATGTACTCATAGAGAACTGGAAAGGACTCACAAAAAGTTGGAAAGGACAAAGTATTCACAGAGAAGTAGAAGAACATAGTACTCACGCAATGTAAGAAAAGTACTCACACAGTTGGGAAAGGACAAAGTACTCGCACAAAGTTGGAAAGGACAAAGTACTCATACAGAGTTTGAAAGGACAAGTACTAACACAAGTGGAAAGGACAAACTTCTCAATTTGCAAAACATATTGGTACACATTACAATAAATGTAAAGTTCTCTAATGAAATAGATCATTCATGCAATGACTACGTTTGGATGTACTAGTCAAGTAAGGAAATATTAAAACAAAACAGTGAGTTTGATATAGGAGATGATGACTTACTTGAATGGTTTCTCAGCGACAGCTTTGGTAAACATTGCGATAAAATCTGAGACCGCCTCTGGAGTCTCACAGCATCGGACACTGCAGCCATGCTGAAGTTGGAGGTCAACGAGAGACTGAATGGAGAGCATTGATCAACGACAACAGTTAACACAATGAGTAGCTTGGTGTGACAGAGATCTATGCAATATTTAATGTGTACAAACTCTGCCAGTAAGTGGCAGTCAGGAACCTCACTTTATACAGGCATCTGACTTGGCTAAATTCACACATTCAATTAATACTTATTTCTTAAATGTTAACAATACTATGTCAATACATTTCTACTACATGCCAACAGAGGAATGTTTTCTAATGTTCTCGAATAAAGTATTGCCAGTGTAAGCAATAACGATGGACGACGAAGTCACTGGCACGTAAGCAAAGCATGTAGAGCGTGAATTACAAACATAGTTTGGCCAATGACCAAGTTTTAGCATGTAACCAGGTAGGTACTCTAACCATCTACAAACTGAATAAGTGTCATATGGGGTGATAGCTGAGTAACAACATTTGACAATAATATTGTTGAGGTGATAGTTCTAGACAAGTGATGTTACCTCCTCCATCTGAACTCTTGATACATCAGGTAGGTTGTCACCTGAACCTGCTGACACCTTCTTTCCTTTCTTTCTCTTACTATTCTCTGCGTTACCACCGAGAACTGCTCTCTGATTGTTCCTCTGTTGGCGTGCTTTGCTGTTCCTGTATATATACAGACATTATGCGGTGATTTAAGGATAAGAAATGAAACAGTGATATGAAGCAGTGCTTCTAACTCTTGCATATATCATCAAAAGAAATACAAAGTTCAAAATAAAACTTCCAATCGAGCAATTCATTATGCAAGGAACATTATGTGACATCTTTACACACACAAATCACATCTGATGACTAGTTCCTCATCAATAACTAATAAATTAATCTTTATCCACCAAAATTGTCCACTGACAGCCCAAGATATTTCTACTTAGCTAAGCTATTGAACATGGAATTAGTAAGAAAATGCAGACTCGTTTTCGACGTTTTGTAACATGGTCTGAATGATACGAGTGCTTAATACCTGAAATACTGCTCCACTCCTGGTACAATATACGTCACCATCTTACCACCAAGGAATTGCATGCATCTCTGTGCATGTACAACAAGAGCTTCACCATCGAGGGCACCACTAACTCTTTGCTGTAAGGAACAAAATATAGCTTGTGTGAAAATAAATATCTAGATGCACACTAATGCCTGCGACCAAGGGTGCAAATCTGTCATAACTAATGGTGCGAGTGTCGATTTTGTCAGTATTGGATCCGTGACACTATCCAAGTGGTGCGCCACCATCGGTTGAGCGCATAGCATACAAAGAAAATTTTGCTAAAACTTATAAACTTACCCCCTCCCATAACCCATTTCGTTATCATTTTAGTTAAAAAAACATTCTTTGTCGGTATAACCCAGTAAGATGTAACAACCTACATAATAGGTTGTTACCTCTGTTTTCACGATTCACATATGTCAGAAATGATTCATCAAAAGATATCTTATTTATATAGATAAAGATCGACGATTTGTATTACAGAATGAATGTGATATGAAGTCTACAACACACAATTATAACAATAATTCTACTGTCTACAGTGTCTAGCATGCCGTTTGCACACTGCCGAATCAAATTGCACGAAAGTTCAATACTGAAGAACCCGAAATACAATGTTTTGAAAACCATTGGTCAAGAAATATTGGTGGGGACACAGTATATCATGTCCCCACCACTAAAAAAGTTGGAGGAGATGCATCCCCACTATCCCCACCTGAATTTACACCTTTGCTTGCAGCACTAATACATGTAAGAGGCACATTGAATACTCTGTACTTTCCAGATGCACACTAATACATGTAGGAGGCATATTGAACATTCTGTATTCTCCACACCTACAATATTACATGTAAGAGGCATATTGAACATTCTATACTCTCCAGATGCACACTGCTACATGCAAGAGGCATATTGAAGTCCATAGCTTAACAATAAAATCACAACACAAACCTAACGCAGCATAAAATCCCACTTAAAGATTTGGCTAATTTCACTGAATGTCGGACCAGTACAGGGAGAGCAGTGCAGTGGGAGCGTCAGGGAACACACAGGGAAAAACAAGAAAACAGACGATTGCAGGGACCATGTACTTGAGCAGTTCGGCTCCCTACCGTCAATACCCTGGCTATTTGAGTTCGGCTCTGCTGGACATGGGCATTTCATGTTATTATTATTATTCAATCATACACAGCCAAGCAGTAAGCATCAATACAGATTAGTGTACAGGATACATACTGTGTTGTGTCATATATACAATATTATATTGGCGACGAGGTAAAGTGTGTGTGTTTTGATTTTGTATTATCAATCTCCTGTAATGGCAGCCCAGGCAGCTTTACCATCATTTCCTCCACTGGATATTTCTGTGGACATACATGCAATTGGACCACGTTGGAAAAAGTGGATCGCTCGTTTTAACAACTTTTTAACAGCCTTAAATATTAAAGACGACGCACGGAAACGGGTACTTCTCTTGCACTCTATTGGGGAAGCGGCCTATGATGTGTTCGATACATTACCGAATACAGGTGAAGCTAAGGACTACGCCGAAGCAGTCAAAGCTTTGATGGACTACTTCACACCTCAGCAAAACACAGAGTATGAAGTTTACCTATTTCGGTTGGCCAGACAACGGGCAGATGAAACTGTCGACAATTATTATACGCGACTTAAGCAGTTGACGTCGACATGAATTCGTGGATGAAGACAGTGAAATTAAAGCGCACATAGTTCAAACGTGCATCCCTAATCAGTTGCGACGTTCAGCATTACGAACACCGATCAAGCTACAGGATCTCCTCAGTCAAGCGAGAGCAATTGAATTGTCAGACTTTCAAGCTTCGGGGATAGAGGGTTCACGTCATCACGAACCCGTTCGCAAAGTGTCCTCTCACAATACACAAAAGCATAATCGTGGGAAGCCTCAGCCAAAGGGAAGCAATACAAATCTTAAATGTTACTTTTGTGGTGGAGCATACCCACATCCTGACGGACGTGATGGTTGCCCCGCCAGTGGAAAAAAATGCAACAGCTGTGGGAAGATTGGCCATTTTTCTTCACAGTGCCGTTCTTCGGACATTCACACATCTTCCTTTAAACAAACCAGAGACATAAGTCTAAACGTACATTTGCTAAACATTCGTCAGAAACGGTCAACCAAGTAGATGCACCTGTCTCTAATGAGAGTGACGAGTACGTATTCACCCTAAACGACAAGCATACTTTAGGTCACATGCTAACAACGGTGTGCGGCACCACGTTTTCATTTTACTGGATACTGGCGCAACAGTAAATATTCTGGATGGGAATTCGTTCAAAAAGCTCAAATATCCTCCAAAGC
>JAODAG010338379.1:0-10295 GCA_027574785.1 Orphnurgus asper
CTTAAAAGAAAAGTTGGTAGTTAAACAAACTTTTCAGCTCACATCACCAAAATTTAGCTAACAGCTAGTAACATAATTACAAAACAAATTATTAAAAAAAACATTAATACGTTTACTAATAGTGCAATACACAATGTATATTAAATCCCCAAAACATAAACATGTTAGGGCATTAGTCATACAAGTCATCAGCAACTATGTTGTCCTTGCCACAAATGTGTTTGATTTCCAAGTTATACTCTTGGACCATTAGACCCCATCGTATAACCAGGAACTCTGAGAATGGGAGAGCTCATGAGAAGGGCTTTGACCTTTTCAGAAGCATTCTGGCATGCTTCATTCTACATAAATTTAGTTTTTTTTACTCAATAAATTGGTTAGCGGTGACACAAGGTCGGAAAAATTTGGGCAATAACGGCGATAATACCCCACCATGCCTAAGAACCGCATAATTTCTTTCTTGGTAACGGGAACAGGAAATTTTGCAATCGCTTTTACTTTAGCTCTGTTTGGCTTCACCTGACCCTCCCCTACAACTTGACCTAAATAAATCATGTGAGCCTGGGCTATTTCGCTTTTCACAAGGTAAAATTGGCTAATGGCAACCAATAAATGTACTATGGTCACTATGTTGGCGAGTGGCTTATTCATGAGTCATACTCCTAGTATTTTTTTATTCTCTTTTCCCTTACGTTCTTTATTCTTAACTAATTAATGCTTGGCCTAGCCTATTTTTAATTCAACGATCGCAACCTACGCAACTGAACAAAATAGACAAAATAGTGCTGTAACACTCAGTATTCTGCAATGTAGGCAGGCAGTGCAATATTACTGTAGGCTATACTGTATGTACTGTTTTCTTGTAACTATTTTATTAGCTTTGGCTGTATCCTGTACATAAACACTATTTTAATATGTAGGCCTATCAAGCTTAGAGGGCCGGAATTCCCCTTCAATGTATTGCAAACACGTGGCATTCTAGCTGGAGAAAACATACAATGGCCGTTTTCGGCACACGTGGTGGTGTGATATTATTTTGGATGTAATAGAGAAAAACAATAACCAATCATCGGCTGTTTGTTGATCAGAACTGAACATTGCAATGTACAAAGTAGACGAGTTATATAATGTATAATGTAACAGGCTAAGAGTGTCGTAGTTGACAACAATGGTGGGTATGCCTGTACACATGTTACTGGAACTTACTTGCGTGAAATGTCCTTATTCTGTTTGCAACTTCAAACCATATATTAATAATATTGTTTCTTAAATAATTAACAAAGGTAACAGGTTACAACATTTTCGTTGTAGGTTGATCTGTTTTTAATATTAGCTTTGAATGCATCATTTATTTCTCCGTCTGGTTTCCTTTGAAGGTATGATATCATTTTCTTAAACAATATTCAAAAGAATAAACACAGCCATTTTGTTCGTTCTCTAAATTCTTTCATTATGCTATTAAACTTTTGTGATAAAATCCTTCAATTTCTTATTTTTATGACTTCTCTGTGATCTTTGATGTGGCACAATCATTTATTATGAATTCAGTTTCATAATTCCCTTGGTATAAATAAATAACATGATAAAGCTGAATTGTTTCGTGTAAAGGCGATGCCTTTGATACAACATACACGTCTTTATCGTGCCAAATCTGCTTTGATTTGTATTATTATACTTTATAGTTGGATAAATAATATCAATAAATTCAAAAAAATGTATACTCATTTCTAGCAAATCTAAAATGAACTCAGTTTTACCACAACCAGTGTTACCACATATCATTGCACAATGCTCATATTTGGGAAACATTTCTGGTTATATATATATACAGCATCTCGGGATCTCTTTCCATTTGAATGGTAACACCATCTGATGTATACCACCACTACCATGATTCCTCTGGGCTAGAAGAAACATCCCCTGGATGCATCAATAGAGGAACTTTCAACCTTCTTCATGTCACTATTCGAGAAAGGGAAACAAGTGTCCACCATCCGCAACTACAGATCGGCCATTGCAACAGTCCATAATGGGTTTCCGGACGGTACCTCACTTTCCAACCACCCCATCTGTGGCTAAGTCTTGAATGGTATGCTCAACAAGAGACAATATGACGCCTGGCGCCTTCGTGGTCCATTAATGCAATCCTCGAGAAGCCCTACAAGCCCATGCACAACACTACCCTGGAGCTACTGACTTCCAAGACGTTGTTCCTAATAGCAGCAGCTTCTGCAAGAAGACGAAGCAGACAGGCACTGACAATTCAATTGGACTTCATCAGAATTGAACCAGGAGGAGTTAGACTGTTACTGCTAAGATGCAGGTGGTGTCCTTCACTCCGGAGATCTTTCTTCCCTCCCTGGACAGAACATCGTCGATCCAGGAAGATAAGGTCTATTGCCCAGTCAGGGCTCTCAAATGGTATCTGGAGAGGACAAAGGCAATCAGACAGACAGACCACCTGTTCATCATCCCCGCTGGCCTTTCACCGCCGTGTCCAAGGAGACTATATCCCAATGGATTCGGAACCTCATCATCCCTCTAACGAGAGACGGGGAAAGAGCAAGGGCCCACGACATCAGAAGCCACTCGACTTCTAATGCGTGGTTCGCAAGGATTCCCATAGAGGAGATCATGAGAGCAGCATCATGGAAAACTCCCTCATACTTCGTCTCCTGTTACTTGACAGATACCATGTCATCAGAGGGGGCCTTTGCAAGAGCAGTCCTCTCAAGGACAAGAGTTCCGGGCCCTCCACCAGTTTCACAGTGCTAGTCTGTATGCATATGTATATGAGGTAAGGGAGTATGTGTATAAATTAAACATGGTTTGGTTATTTGCTAACTACATACTTACCTCATATACCTCCCACCCATCTTCCCCACTCCGGAACTTTGACCTAAGAGAGAAGTTGTGGTGTTTAATTGGCACTTCACTCTCCTAACAACTAATACTCAAACCCACGGGACAGAACGACGACAGTCCAGACACCGGATTCGAAGCTCAATTGAAGGTGAGACCTTTGGTCATACATCCCTTCCTACATGCGACAGTCACTTCATACAATGGAAAGGAAATCCCACCTTGTTATGCATTTAACCCTCACTTCACCTTTCTGATTGTCGCTTCTCTCCCACGTCACGAGTTCCGGACTGGACACAGAAAGGACGAGCAGACCACTACGGTGTTATTAGTTTATGCCAGATGCTAGATCACAGTAATAGGTGATGCATATGTATAATTATGAGGTACTGTAGTACGTAGTTAGTAAATAACCAAACCAGGTAAGTTTTGGTTTATTTGCTTGTTTTGTCAACAAGAAAAATGAGTTATACTTTTGAAATTACAGATTTTGACAAACCATTCAATATCCATCCTATAGATAATAGTTATGGAGAAAAGGATATTTTTAAAAACAGCTATATTCTGGAATGGATATTTCAATCTAGAAAGTCTAGAAACAATTAGAGTGGGTGATATGAACACTTCCCGAGGGTAATTACAACATTGATCAACTGGCAGAAATCATCAACCTCATAGATGGGATAACCATTGCATTCAATATGGAATGATGAGGTAAAAATAGTGGTGGTAGCAGAAGATAAAACAATACATTTCCAAAGGGTATTATGAAACTATTAACATTATCATCTGGTGAATTATCAAGTGGTATAAACAGGGGTTGAATACATATGACACCATTTAAAGCCATTTATTTACATAAAATGGTACGCCATCAACGTTGTTAGGTGTTATACCTGTGAATAGTAAAGGATATGGAAGTAGCAAATGTTCTGAATTTCATAATACTGGTGAACTACTTAATAAAAAGTATCAATGAGTTTAGTTTTAAACTAAAAGACATAGAAGGAAATACAATCAATAATATAGGATTACCAATTATTTTAGAATTAATCATAAAATAATATATATTTTTCATATATTTATACAAATAAATAAATTTGAGTATTTACGGATCCTCAGAGGGTGGTCGGATGTGTCTGAAACTAAAGTAATTGATATTGCTAGAAGTGAAGCGAGTAACATTTATAAACATGTGCGAACTTACTATGGTGTAGCACCTATAATTGGACATTTCAATACCGATGAAGCAGTTGTTATGGTTGACAACATACATGGTATAACAATTTCATGGGATGATGTTAATCTCCAACCACAGTTTAAGTTAGAATATAACGCAAGCGTTTCTTTGTTTGCAGATAGGAAAAGGGGTACAAGCTACGGGTACCACCGCAGTAAGGTGTGAGTTTCAGAAACATTTAAATAAATATTTCGTAAAATAGAAATATTTTATGACCAATTATTTTAGAATTACTGATAAGATAATTATATTTTTGTCTATATATAAAAAAGATACTGGTATTTATGGACCCTCAATAGGTGGTGTGTCTGAAACTGCAGTAATTGATCTTGTTAGATGTGAAGCGAATTATCGAATTATCTGGTTATATATATATACAGCATCTCGGCATCTCTTTCCATTTGAATGGTAACACCATCTGATGTATACCACAACTACCATGATTTTTTTATTATCATCACTTACTTCTCGTATCCAACCACAAGGCATTTTTGTCTTTCAAATAATCTTCAAGTTTCGCATCTGTGAAGGTTATAATAAATAATATAATAATTTAATTTAATTTAATTTAATTATATTTTTGTCTATATATAAAAAAAGATACTGGTATTTACGGACCCTCAATAGGCGGTGTGTCTGAAACTGCAGTACTTGTTAGATGTGAAGCGAATAACATTATGAATGTGTGCGAGACAGAGAGCAATATTAGAACTTACTATGGCATAGCACCTAGTATAATTGGATATCTCAATACTGATGAAGCAGTTGTTATGGTGGGTAACATACATGGTATAACAATATCTTACTATAATGTTAATCTCTAAACACTGTTTAAGTTAGAAAAATGCTAGTGTTTGTTTGTTTGTAGATAAAAAAAATAGTAGAAGTGGATTTACTGGGTTTCTTCTTGCTACTAGTGATGAGATAAAAATATCATTTGGATTCCATATTTGTATAAATTTGTCCCAGCTAGGCCAATAATGGTAAATGGCTTGTAGGCATATTTTTCTTTTCACTAGTTAATCTAAATAATAACAATAATCTTCAATCTTTAGCTCTCTAATCTTAGTTCATTTTTTCAAAATAATCTACAGATGCTTTAGATGGATCACCTGTAATAGGTGGAGGTTGTCCACACATTATTAACTGAACATTTTTGGAAACTGGGAATTCAATGAAAACTTTTGAGATAGTTAAGGGTACGGTGCATATTTCATCCCAGGTAATAACTTTTTGAATATATTTATTACCCATTCTTTCTGGAGTCCATTATTTTGTCCACTCCATCTGCTAAAGCTATAATATGTTTGCGAATTGCATCCTCTCTCTCGCATTTCTCTTGCTAATCAAAATTTTGATGTTTAGTTCCTTTGGAGGAGGAGAACACAATGTATTTTCCAGTTACATGAATAGTGTCGCCTGCTATAGATTTCGTAATAATTGCCTTTTATTTTTTCTAACATCTACTGTAGCACCATGCATGTTCATGTACACTTTGTTTCCATTTTCTAGGTAATGTTTGAAAATAAGTATATGCATCTTTGTGCAACACTTTTCTCATATTTGGTTGAAACTTTAGGTAATCAAATTTGGTTCATTTATGCTGAATAAACAATTACACTTACAGGGTAACCATGTTGATAATATGGTGCATCAATACCTGTTAACAATCCTGCTTTAGTATATCTTGAGATGATAACATTTTTATTACTACCCTTTTTAATTTTCACAGGTCCTCTATTATTTTCAATAGACCATAAATTTTGGTATGATGTAATAATTATTATTAGGCAAGAGAGATAAAATATTAGCTGCATTTTTAAAGGCTTAGCAAATTGTTTTAATATAGTAGATCGACAAGGCAAGAAATCCCTTACCCCTGCAAGGGTTGTTAGCCACTTGGAAAATAGCCGATTCTCATTGTTACTAATGTTTTGCCAAAAAATTGCTGGAAGATCTGTTACTTTGTCCGAAATGTAGTTGTATAGAAGTATAGTCTGTTTGATCTAAGGTTTACAGCTACCGGTAACCCTGATCAGTATGTCTTGGACATTGTAGTCTTTATTGTCAGTCTAAATTGTTTACCAAAAATGAATATTTTGGGTAAACAATATAGGAAACCATAAAGAAACATTTAGTAAATAATTCATAAACATATAATTAGTTCAAAGATATCACCATTGGCATCTATACCACCTTAAATGAACACCAAAAATTGGGACACCCCACCCCTTAGACCGATCCCCCTGACAGCATTCACTGTGCCAAATTTTCGGGCAGAGAATTCCGGCAAATCCGCTTAGCAAGACTTATTGGTGTGATGCAGAAATATGCAAGTTGCGCGCGTTCTAGTTACCCGTATATAGTAGTTTCCCGTATGCATATGTGTGTGTGTATAATATGTAACTCAAATTTTAACTGAAGATTCTTCAATACAAACTTAAATTAGTTCAAAATTTTAAAAATATAGCACCATTTTGCGTATAAGCCTCCTTAAAAAAAATCACACTTGCCTGCCCTTTCTACTACAATGTTGGTAGGATATTGATGCATATGTTGGCCATGATGTGTATGATCCTCTCTGTTTGGTGTTTGTACATTAATAAGTAGGTCAGGCTTAACGTAAAATTCTTAAAAGACAAATTATCCACAACTGGTTGTCACTTTAGCTTCATTGATGGTTTGAATATGACTAGCAACTGATTCCTCAGTGTGGTAGTAATGTATGTATAATTTGTGAACTTAGTATTGATGATTTTATATTGTGGTTTACAGATAATACCAGGACACACTCTGATACATAAAGGTACTCACCCAGAATATGACAGCTACTCATCGTTTTTCAACAATCTGGGTACTAATCACACAGAATTGAATGGAACACTGCATCAACGCCAAGTAACTGATGTCTTCATCTGTGGGCTAGCTTTTGACTATTGTGTGAAGTATACTGCACTTGATGCTAGGAAGCTAGGGTATGGCACTGTGGTAATGGAAGATGCTTGCAGGACTATTTCTGATGAAGGATATAAGACTACCAGGGTGGAGTTGCTTCAACAAGAGTGCTTGATAATATCAACCAAACAGGTAAGCAACAAAAATAGAATCAGAATGTGTCTGTGAGAGACTATACACGTTAGTTTAAACCAATAACTGTCAGCCAAATTAGCAGCATTTGAATTAAAGGATAGAAATACAAAGATTACTGTTTTCCCACTTCCGTGAATATAACACAGTTTGTAGTTTTTGGAATATAGCCTGTTCTGTTGAGCAATCTTGAGTTGCTATCAAGTTAATAACTTTTCAGAAAAGAGCAATCTGTCATATCACACTCAAGCATGTGACCACACTAATGATTTATTTTAAAGCTTTAAATTTATCTTAAAGTTATTTGTTCCATCTCTTTGGAAGCATTTTGTACCTTCAAAATTATTTAAAGGCGTTTTATTTATAGTTGTTTATAGTATTTTTATAGTGTTTTATTTATAGTATTCATTGCAAGAAATCCTTCACTCTCATTTTCTACCATTAATGTTCTTATATAATACATTATTCTGTAATAAATAGGTCCTGATTGATTACTGTTGGTAAACCCAAATGTTCATAAAATTTATTTGGAGTGTTATATCTGGTGTTAAATATTTTCTTTCTCAAATTATTTTGATTTTTTTAGAAAAATTTATCATAAACCAAATAATTTAAACCATTATAAAACCAATTATTAATATGGATTTTCCTTGTTCATGTTCGATAGCAATAGCATCACTGTCAGTGGTAGCACTTGGTTCTTCAATTCCACTGACCATGATACCAATGGGTTCTTCGATATCATTGACAGTGCTATCAATAGCACTTTAAACCATCCCGTTGGTTATTTCATTAAAATCATACATAATGTAATGCAATAATTCAATGTACAATATCATGTATAAAGAATGAGATAACATCATTCATTTAGTGAAGGTTGGTGTTTGTCATCTTTTTTCTCAAATTCTCAATTCTGTGTTTTGCAATGAAGGCTGTGTTGTTTAAAGTATTGCCCTTATCATCAAAAATTATTATTGATTTTTATATATGAGAAGGAATTAATAAGTGCAATCGATTCATCCAGTGATTCTTTGGATCCATTCGTTATAATAACTGTATCCTCTCCGTACTGGGATATTTTAAAGGATGTGTTATTGTGATGCCTTGAAAACGATTGTTTGAAGTGCATTAAAAATTTCGGCACAAATTATAAAGAGGGATGGACTAAGTTAATGGGCAACCTTGGTGAACACCTAATCTAAAATATAACCCATTGTTTACGACGATGTGGTGTTACTATAAAGAACAATGCCAAATTAAAGTACAAAAATGTATTGTGAATAAAATGTCGAATGCTTTCTCACAATCTAAATATAAAAGGGTTACCAGGAACAGAATTACTATCACAATAATTAATTAGATCTAGAACAAATCGGTTGTTACTGCCCCATGAAAAACATTAAAACCATTATTTAATACAATTTTGTAAGTCAGTATTAAGAAGAGCTATATAGTTGCCAATTTTTTAAATATCTGTGATCTTTTGTGGGTTTTGGAATGTAATAAAGCTCTACCCTGTTCATCTAAATAACTAAATAGCCAATATCTTCCCAAAAAACATTGTAAAATTTGGCTGGGAATCCGTCTGATCCAGGTATTTTGTTTGCAGACATTGAAAATAACGATGAACTACATTCTACTCTCTGATCTTCAATAAGCTTAGTGTGATCAACGTTAAAGTGACAAAAAAATCATTATTTTTTATTACTTTTTTGTATAAAGGTCTTGATTGAACTATTTAGCCTCGTTTAAAATTGCTCCAGTAATGGTAATGTAGATGGTTTACAATTAATTTGTTAATGTTGTTTACAGTTTTGTTTCTTTTTTCAAGATTTAGAAAATGTTTAGTATTTTTCTCTCCCTCTTCAGTCCACTGAACCTTTGACTGGACTATGATACCTTTTAATTTGTAATTATAAATAGTTTCCAGTTTGTTGCTTTTTATTATAATCAGAAGGGATGTTTGCATTTGATTGCAAAATTGAAATTTGCTTTACTTGGTGACGCTCATTTGCCATTCGCTGTCTTGCTAGTGCCTTTGAGTGGAATATAGAAATTGAGCGAATATTTACTTTACAAATTTCCCATAACTTATCTATAGTTGAAAATTCAATGTTTGGCTTTATTAGTATTGCCACTCCTTTCAGATTTAGTGTAAGGAGTAAAACAGCAAATGTATCACTTAGATTCAATCAACAGCAGCTGTTTTTATGCCTTTATTTGGATAAGTATTTCCAAACAATGGAAAACAATTATGAATTATTTACAGAAGAAAACAATATAAATTTGAATATTAATGATTAAAAAATATGATTCTCTAAGACAAGGGGTAAGGGATTTCTTGCCTTGTCTACTATTTTAAAACAACATGAAAAGGGTGATGCTAACTAAGGCCTTCACAAATCATTTGAAGGCACAAAATGCTTCCAAAATTGATAGCTTGAATAGGCTAACGTTATCTGAAGCCTAGCCTATAACGTCATGCTGTACTGCTAGCAGTAACATTAGGTCTATGTGGGTACAGATACACTGTTGTTGCCTATACATAATGTTATACTAGTCTTTAAGAAATTGGCGAGTGAATTTTACAATTTGGCGAGTAGATTTTTATAGTCACGCTCGCCAAGTGGCGACTTGTTTTTAAAATTTATGTCAAGGCTTGGTATTAATGAACTTCCAATTGTTAGGATTTCATTATAATTGAGAAAGGTGCAAATGAATAGATGTTGTTTGACTATGTCGCAGTTCAGTTCAAATGAGTTGAGCATAACAACAGTAGCAAGCTTCATGCACAAAATTGTACCCAAGGCATTCCTACAGGTCTCGATTTATTAGTATGATTTGGGCCGTTCCATGAGGACAGTTACCCCTAGGTGAAACTTGAAAGTATATGTTACTTAAAAATTTGGCATGTAGTATTAATATACATGAATTGAAATTATAGAAACCAAAAAAAATAGTCCGGGTCGGATTTTTTTTTAAGCCCCGCCCACTTTTTCTTAAATTTTTCTATATGTTAATGTTTTATCATAATGAATATAAAATGGCCTATAAAATAGAAACAAAAGCAGATTAAATAACTGCTTAAGATTTTTTTATTTAATAT